>PVJA010002177.1:0-78634 GCA_004027025.1 Myocastor coypus | reverse complement strand
AGATAGGACTTGTAGTGATTCTCCTGTTTTCAGCCTCCCAAGTGCTTGGATTACAGGCTCTCACCACCACGTCCATCTCAATCACCCACGCACCGCAGGCAACAAGGCACAGCATGTCAGGGATTGAATCTCGGCTACTGTGTTCTGCCTAAGCAGGTGCTGTAGGCCACTGAGCTATCAGGCCAACGCTAGAGTTTAGAGCTTTTGAAGAAGGGAAGTATAAGAATTGGGGGCGAGAGAGAGGGAGAAAGGGACCAAAAGAGGTGTGTTATATACATATGCAAATCTCCCATGGTGAATGTGATCATTATGTACTACAAGGACATACTAATAGAAATAGAGGAAGTGGTAATTCTTCTCCCTATATGACATAGTGCTAGGAGGCTGCACAGGCACTCATGACCTTTGTCAACTTGGGTTTGGTTACATAGCAGCATTACGTAGGCAGAGGAGGCTGAGATGGCTTCCCTGTCTTTCTGTGACTTCCTGTTAGGCAGGAGGTACTGAATTTCCCACTGACCAAGTACAGAGGAGCTGGAGTCAAGGTGAAGAGGCTGCCTTGCCTGCTTGGCTTTGTGACTACAGGCACATGCCATGTATCATGGACTACATTGGCATAACATTAAAACGACTAAAAGTAGTATTAAACCACATGTTGCAGCCCGGAATTCATTGGCTGTCACTTTTGGGTCTAGACAATGTAAAAGCCATTACTGAGATTCAGAAGACATGTAGGAACTGAAGAAGTTGGGTCAGGACTCAATCTTTTCCATCACTGATACCATGTATAAGAAGGTAAAAGAGAGAAGGGAAGTTAGAAATCTGGAGTTATATAAAAAAATGTTTTAAAAAATGGTGTAGATAACAGAGAGAGAAAGATAGATAGATAGATACATAAATAGATACATAGATAGATACATAGATAGATACATAAATAGATACATAGACAGACAGACAGACAGACAGACAGACAGAGGAGAGACAGAGACTTCAACTTTGAATTGAGTGACCTAGAACATAAAATTCTTAAGCATGAAGGTTTCTAGTCGGGGAAAATTTGGTTACTTTCTTCTTGATACAGAGAATGATGAGAAAAGGGTGATCCCAACACAGCAGATCTTATCAGTTAGCAAAATATGTATATGGTGCATTTTCTTTGCTGTGATCTGCAATAGTATGATTATATTTTGTCTACATGTCAATTATATCTCAGGGTTAGAAATAAGACAACTTTTCTACTGAAAACAATACTTACACAAATGAGAACATGTCCAGTACCACAGGTAATAAAGGCATGCCATCTCACACATCCTTCTTATATCAGTTTGAGAACAAGAATTTATGAACTGCAGAATGATATTAACATGGATCTTACCAGTTCCTCTATAAATTTTTCAATTCCAGTGGATCTCTACTCTGGCAAGAAGTTTCACAGGCTGTCTCTTGAAAAAGGGTTAATCCCTTCCTGTGTAAATAAAGCTGAAATAATATAAATTTTCTGCAGTATTTTTTTAAACCAGTTTAGGGAGATCAGATCCAAACACAGGGCTTCCATAATATGAAGCAAAGAAGAATCAAATGCTCAGATGACACGTGAAGCCATTCCTGTAGCTTTCTGTAAAGCTAGTGCAGTTATTAGACATTGCTATTGTGGGACATAATATATGCCATTTATTTATTTGTTTGTTTGTTTATATATTTTTTATTTTAGGGGTCTACAAGTTATTTAAGGTCTCACTACTAGATCCAACTTATAGTGATCCACCTGTTTACAGCCTTCCAAGAGCTGGCATTATAGGCGCTTACCACCACACCCAGTCTCAATTGCTGTCTCAGTGTGCCCTGGGGTTGGGGCTGGCATGACAGGCCCTGGGATTGAACCTCCAGCCCCTGTGCTTGCTTGCGGGGCTATTTGGTCAGCCTTTATGCCTTTTATTGATAGGTTTGTTTTGAGTGACTACATATTTCTTTATCTGAAGAAAGTCTAACTGATACCAGAAGAAAATTGAGCTGTACCAGAAGCTGGACCAGAGAGAGGGCCCTACAGTGTGGTTTGGATAATATGACAAAGAAGATGACATGTCCCTGAAGTATCCCATGGGAAAGTGGACTCTTGTAGGCTAGGAAAAGCATCATAAGGGCTTAGACATTAATCCTGTCTTTTGTGACACTCTCTTGATTTCTGTCATTACTTGGAATACATTGAAATTTGTAATTTTAATAGGATAAATGAGTGGTAGTTCAGAAAATTTGTGGAAATTAAGTACCTTGAGTTTTTCTTACCATCTCCTCTTAGCCCCCGAATGAGACCATGAACATCCCTGTTAACACTGTACTATTAATAATAATTTAATTTATTTACTTTTTATAAAAAGCAATGTTTTTCCTTCTTGCCTCCATATTTCTATTCCTTGCATGTTTGCTCTTCCTTTTCACCCAGTCTATAAAAGGTTCTTAGGGAGACATTTCCTCTGCATTGGTTTAAAAATACTTTCAGACTAATTATAGGCAACTGCCCTTAAAAAAAGTAGATGGGCATGCCCAGATGTCCCCCTGTTGGGCACCTCCCACCAGATAAGTTGGCATAACCATGTTCCGAAGCATTTCAGCCTTTTCCCCATCTTGGCGATTTGTCCTTCTGTCCTAAGAAGCTCCATGAGGATGCCAGTTCCAGAGAATGCCTCTAATTAGGAGGCTGGAGATGAAGAAGATAGCACGAGGCACTTAAAATTATTTTGAAGTCAACTTCCATGTCTTTGAAATGGAATCAATGGGGGCCTTTGCTACATTTTCTACTTCAGCTTCATGACTCATGGCTCTGCCTTCATCAGTTACTGAGAAATGGCATGAACTTACGTTTGTAGTGCAGTGTTCTCTTAGTTTGGAACTGGTAAGGCTTAGTTATCATTTTGTCTTCTTCTTTTAAATGGTTTAAAAGTAATCCATATCCATGTCTGACTTAAAATTATTTTTTATGTTCGCATAGCTCGTTTTCTCCTGTCTGTGTTGAATAGTCAACAAAGTTAAGGGGAATTTTAACTAAACACTCATATTTAATCTATCATAATTTGTTGTTTTTAATATTTTATTATAATTTTTTATTTTGAAGAGTAACAACAAGAGCAAGAACAAAAATCAGGAAAAAGACAAAAACAAGGTAATATACAGCAACACATATGTGTACCATCCTTAATGTATCAATTACTCCCTTTAAAATATATTTTTAAAAAAGGCAATAAAAAAGGGAGGCAAGAACAAAAATTTAAGATTTCTTGAAAGCAAGTAGTAATATTTAATCATTACATAGTGTCCAATTTTACATAACTATATGTGTTAATCTGAGCAACAGAGTTGACTATAAAATACATAATATATCATAGTTCATCATTGCTGCCTAAGTATCTTCCACTCTGTTACTGCCCTCTATCTCCATGGTATCTGTGTTAATCTCATTGTAGTACAAACCTGATCATTATGTCAGTCTTATTAATACAAATGTCACTATTTTTCAAATTACCTGGAAGTACCTTAATACTATCTCTTTAGAATATGATAATAAACTTAGAGGCCTTATCTCCTAGTCTCACAGGAGACAAACTTTGAAAAATCTAGTTTAGAATAGGAGACAAACTTCACAAAGATCCAGTTTAGAACACATAAACGGCGTCACTAACTACATCGACCACCCACTAGGGCAGTGGAGGTAGACCTGTGACACTCCTCATACTGCTTTCCTTTTAAGACAAAAGTTGTTATAAGTTGGCTTTTCTGAATTAAAACTGCAGTATTCAGGTTCGATTGCAGTGCTGGGCACTTTGCAATAAACAAATGGGTTTTGAGTTACAGTCTAGGTACTACTTTCTAAAAAGTTCAGCACCACAGCTTTATGGTATTGCTGTACCTTTCCACTAACAGATCCTAGGGATTATAAATTTTAATACTTTTTATCTCAGATTCGACATCAATTTCTTTGCTAGCTATTGCAATAGTCTTTACTTCTAATGCAGTAATCTTAAATAAAGTCCTCCTGTCTGTTTAACTCTGTCTGGAGCAAGTTTTCTTTGGAAGTGTATATAAAAGTGCTCTGTAGGAAACTTTCTAGAAGGATGGATCAGATAATGAACAATTTTAAGACAGCCTTCAATGCTTTTTTTTTTTTTTTTTTTTGTCTTTTTGAGACAGGGTCTCGCTATGCAGTTGAGGCTGGTCCTGAGCTCACTTTTGTAGCCCAGGCTGGTCTCAAACTAGCACCAATCCTCCTGCCTCAGCCTCCCGAGTGCTAGGATTACAGGCGTGCGCCACCACGCCCGGCTGAGCTTTCAATGCTTTAGAGAGAATGTTAACCTATAGCATATGATATCCTGGCTTCAACATAGCCATCTTTTCCATGGAATCATGGAAATAATTGATAATAGTAATTGTAAAATCGTGTTACAGATTCATGCTAAGGATCATCGTAGGGACCTGGCCATTCCTGATGTTAAAAGTGTAATTTAGGTATTTTTTATTTTATTAGAATTATGCCATTATAAATGTAAAACAGTGAGTCTGAACAACCTTAAATAAGTTTCTTGATATCACACTGCTTATATGTAAGGATTTTCACACTTGTCTCTTGCTTTCAGTATTCCTCAGAATTCAAAGCTCTTCTCTGTTGCATATGTGTGCTTCAGTTAATCCTGTGCATATCGTGTCAGTTATTAGCACTTTCCCAAGCACATTTTTGGAAAGGAAATTGTGAAAATTACAAACTTACTTCCTTTGAGTTGTGACGTGTTAGTGGAAGGCCAAGTAGAATGTTCTGAAACTTAGTGGAAAATTTAAAGTAAATGAAAAACAGAGCAAAGCATTTCTTTCTCTTGCCTTGGGACAAGTGTCTTCATGTAGCTGAAGACAAAGCTAATGTCCTAAGGTTTATTAGCGATTTTATTTTAAAATTCAAGTTTCAGTCTATATGGAGATATATGACCTTATCTAAAAAGGAACATTTGGGCACAAGGAAAATGGAAAATAAATTACAAGATGTTAAAGCAAGTGAAAGTCATTATTTAAGTTTATTTTAGTCATTTCACCTAACATGTGGAGATAATTAGTCACTTCTACTGGTACATAATACCTGACTCCCAAAAGGTAGAGAAAAAGAGATTTATTTTGTCCCATGGGTATTATACAGATGTCAATCTGTAATGGGTCAGCTCCTAGGCAGGAAGCACACAGTGGCAAATTCTGGCCTAGAGGAGAGCTGCTTACTTTCTTGCAGGCAGGAGGACCCAGGAAAGAAGACGTACCCTTCTCGTCACTCCTTGACATCAACACTCTTCAGACCAGAGCCACTGCCCAAGAGGACATTTCATGCCTACCTGACATGATTACCTTCCAGCAGCCCCAACTTTGTCACATGATACTTTTGCGCCCTGTTACGCTGAAGATTGAAAGTGCAATAATTACCTTATAATGTATTGCAGTCTAAAAGTCACACTCTCCATGGTCGCTACCTTTGTAAGTTGTGGAGTAGTCACCCAACTAGATTACTTACTTGGTCTTCACATTTCTTTGGCTTAATCCTTGTGGCATACTTAAATTCAGAATGCCTGTTTTGATCTGTGCAGTACTGAGGGTGCACTGCAGATTACGTGTGCTGTGCCTTTCCAGTTCTATGATGACATTATGTTTGCTGAGTGATAACAAGTAAGTTTGGGGAATATTTTTCTATACTTCATGGCTGTCTCTAAAAGTATATCAAAAAATGAAAATAGTTAAGGACAGTTTCTAGGAAGATAAAGGCAAATGGTTAAAGACTATGTGTCCATTTATAAGATCAACATAAGAGAATGAAATAATAGTATAAAAAGTGTGATCACACTACTGAAAAATAATAGTGCTGATGATAGCAGTAATTTCTCATGAAGAAATTTAGGCTTTCAGATTGAACTGTGTATCATACTAGGTAAAATTGCTGAAAAGATTCCTTACCTAATATTCAGAGGAAAAAACTGGAGATAGAACTAAGACAAGTTTTAGGTTATTGAAATGATGAATGCCAAAGATGATATATAGAGAAAAGTGGATAAAGAGAGGGTAAAAGAGGAAGAGGGAGAGAAATGCTGAGGTACAATAAAAATGAGAATTTGTTATCCATGATGTGTAGTGAATTGTAGCTCATATTAAAAAGCCTCCTAATCTTCAAAGCAATGAGAGCACTTACAGGAATTATAATCAGAAATAAGAATATGACGTGTTTCACAAAGTGTGATATGGGTATAATGGAAAAGATGGAGTCTGCTCTTTATATTAAAAAGGAAATATCTTACTTTGCTAACAGACAATAGGGTCATTACTTTCTAAAATACCAAGTATTTTCCTAAACAAGAGTTATAGAGTAAAAGGAAATGACAATGTATAAAAGTGAAAAGACAAAGCAAGCCTTTTTAAAATTGTAGAACCTAATTTTGGTAAATTTTGTCTTGAATTTTGGAAGGAATTGGGTATGCTAAGTAAAATTCATTTGTTCAGTATTTAGTTCCACACTATTTGATTTGACAAAAGAAGCAAAATTAAACTTTATTTGTTTAAATACATAGGCAGTACAGTGATGCATGCCAGAGCCTTAGATTTCATATGCAAATAATCATTTTCAATTTGATTTCTTTAAGCTTGACAGGAGTAATTTCACAATGATTTGAAAGCATCCATTCAGATAGTGGTACTTAGCATTGAGAATAACTTGCCTAAATACTGGAATTAAATTAAAAATGTCTTTCTGATTTACAACTTCACTTTTTACATCAAAATTCTCTTTCTAAAGTAGTACACCCTTCTTATATAGTGTTGTTATTGTGATTCACCATAGAATGCTCTTCTGAACACTTCACATTGCATAGATGTACATTTTAGGCATACAGTTGCAGGCATTTTTTAAAATTATGAATAACCTGTTTTGGCATTTTATATCAATCAGAAAAATATCAGACAGAATATTAAAATGTTTCAAAAATTTAAATATTTAATATTTAAAATATTAAAAACTTCCAAAGTGGCCTTAATAGAATGAATTTCTAGCAATGAGGAAGAAATGACCTAAATGCACTTAAAGGGCTATAGATTAAAACTACAGTGATATATTACTTTACATAACTGGTTGGCAAAATTTGGAAAGTAGAACGACAGCAAATGTTAGCAATGTCAGCAAACGTTGAGCTCCTTGCAGGGCGTGGTGGCGCAAGCCTGTAGTCCCAGCACTTGGGAGGCTGAAGCAGGAGGATCAGTGTAAGTTTGAGCCTAGCCTGGGCTACAAAAGTGAGCTCAAGGCCAGCCTGAACTGCATGGTGAGACCCTGACTCAAGAAAAAAATTGAACTCCTCATAAATCCCATTATGGATATGGAATTGAAAAGTCAGTTTAGAGAGCAGAACTTAGTCAAATTAAGGTACAACAGAAGCTGTGAAGAGCAAAAGGGTTTTCAATGGGAGGGGAAATGTGGGATGAGGCAAAGGACAAATGCAAGACGGGAAAAAAGATATGCTTAGGTATATATGTAGAATAGTTTGGATAATTGTATTGCCAGTTTCTGCTGGTCTTTTGAAAGGAGTAGGTTCAATTTTTTTTCTTGATGCTTAAATTTTAAATGTTTAAAATTTTTCTTTGCTTTTTACTATTGTTTCTCCTTTTTTGAATTTCTTATAACTTCTTTGCTATTGTTTATTTTTTTAAGTAACTTTTACAAATTTATTTCTGGTAATCTGAGCAACTAATTTGAAGATAGCATCATGTAATACAGCAACCATTGTTGAGTTGCTATCATTTTGTTTAATGAAATTTTGTATCGTTTCCTATGCTGTTTATTTTTTTTTTTCTATCACTACTTTGTATTCTTTGAAAAATAAAGAAATTAGAAAAAGAAGAAAAGGACATAACCTATCATCATACCCCTAGGTGTGTAGTTATTAGAAATTACTATACCAATCCAGTAACTCATGAGAGTGTTGTAGGCGGGTAAATTAGAAATATTATAGGCAGTCAGATAGAGCCAGGTCCTCAAGCAAGCAATATAGAAAACAAAGTGACTTTGCAACTTGGAAGAGACAGATACTCCTCTATGGCTAGACCTCAAAACAAAAGAGGTTGGGTGTTGTGATATTCTGGTGTCCATGCCGAAAGGAACGACGAGAAACCCAATGAATTTAGCTCAGAGTACTCACCAAGATTTGTCTCTCTCGAAGTGAGCCCCAACCCACCGAAGGATATTACTTTTCTTGAGTATTTAAGGACAGGCTAAGGAATTTGCATAACTGCTTTGGGGAATATAAACTAGAGATCACTACCTCTTTTACCATTTACCTAAGGTTAGGTTAAAACAAATGCTAATTGAAAACACTCCAAGCAGGGGAGGAGACAACCAGTAACATACCAAGCAAAGGGAGCGATAATCAAGGAACCATTAGAATAAACGGTTATCTGTATCCTTGAATCCAGGTTTCAGGAATCCCCAAGTAACCCCCTACAGCTGTCCTTGGGCTTTATTATCTACTTAAGATGCTTGGTCCTTATCCCTACAGTTGGGAATCAGGAATTGATATTCTAAATAGGTATCAGTCACCTTGAAAGAACCCAAGCGAGTGACTAACCCAAATCCCAATAGGAAGAGACCCTGTCCCTATTTATGCTTATTTGCTAGTTTGCTATGTGACTTGCTTTCCCATTTGGTATTGGATTTAATAAATTTTACCTGAGCAATGGTGCTTATAATCTCATTGGTTAACCATAGTTTTGTCCCACCTCATGCCCACCTAAGCGAGTGCCCATGTTCTCCACCACCTTAGACCCGCCTCACTGCATGGTATTCCTTTATAAAAGTCCCTGGAAGAGACAGCTTCCCGGGGACCACCTGCTTGGGCCTCCATCCTTCTATCTGTTTCTCTGACAGGAGCTTTCTGTCCCCCAATAGATATATCCTGCTCATAACCTCCGTTTATTTCTAAAATTCACTCTTCAGTTTTAGAGGACACGTACTCGTCCTAGTTACTTTTCAGGTTAGGAGTGTCATTTTTTCCCCCTATGTCATTTGGAGGTCATCCACCTGAGATCAGCTTCCTTCTTGTATCCAGAGGATTTTCGTGCAGCATGGACCTTAGGAGTATGAGGTAGGAGGTGTCATAGGGGTCTCCACCTCTGGTGGCTTTGGTAAGGACAGTGCTTTGGAGGCACAGTTTGGAAATAGTTGTCTAGAGTCAGACAAACGTGGTATATCTTTAAAATAGTGCTTTGGGAAAGTAGAAAGAAAGAGAAGTCTGTGGCACCAACAGCATTCATGAAACCACTGAAGATGTACTAGAGCAATACCCATAATTCTGTTGTTTTTTTTAAAGATTTTTTTATTTACTTGGATTTTAAAAACTGCAGTTTTGAAGATGTACTCTCCAAAATATTATTATGCTTTGGTTAAACTTATTACTCATATTTTTCGTGACTTTATTCTTCTGACTTACATGGGGATTTAGGCACTAGGATTGACTGAGTTCTTTCCAGATTAATGTGTCCTCACCAAACGTTACTTCAATGTGCAAAATAAAATGAGTAAAATTATACATGCATGGGATGTGTTGGAGGAGTTACTCAGGGAAGCCAAAGGAATAAAAGTGAAACCAGGCCAAAAAAGAAAAAAAAATTCACATTTGGGGGTGGCAGCACCAACCTAGAGTGACTCATGACTTAAAGGCTATAAAAAGGGAATTGAGTAAGACTGGAGCATTACCCTTCCTCAGAGGAGCTGATTTTTGCAGTCAGCTTGGGCACTGACTCCTGGCTTCTAGCGCAGACTGCTGAGCCTCAGCCTTGAATCCTTCAGCCTTCCGGTGTAGACTCCGTCAGCCTTCCATTGCACACACATCAGCCTCATGAATACTGAAGTGAGCCACAGACCTTGAACTGAATCCTTCAGTCTCCAATGTGCAGATGCCTTCTATACAATTCATCTGCCTCTGTGGCTGATCATCGTAAGCCAAGATTGTAATTTCTTGTAAATTTGTACATCTTGTGTTATATCCGTTCCTCTAGTAAAACCTAACTGATACAATGGTACGAGTAGGACACTGTTTGCTTTCTTGCTTCTAGGAATGTGAGGAAGCATTACGTGAATTAGTCATTTTCCTGTCCCAGAATTTAGGAAATGCACAGAGATAAGAGGGTAGAAAGGGTTTCCTGCAGGTGTCTCCTGCAGTGAATAGCACTTTGCCTGCCCCTACACCAGCAGGGCGGTCCTGCAGAGTAGAGCCTACCGTGAGCCCTTCTCATCAGAATGCCGTTGCTAGGGCACTTCTGCAGCTGGGCCTAAAACTTAGTAATCAGACAACAAAAATCCTTGTGGGGGCAGCTAGACACAGCCCAGAGCCAAGTAGTCCTACTGGGGGTGTTTGAGAATAAAATCTAAGATGCAAAACAACAAAACAAGTTATCCTAAAAGGAGAAAATATAATTCTCAAACAAATAATATTAATAAAACATTGTTGAGGTTCAAATTTGTAACCTGGAAAAGTACATGAAAGGGTTGTCTCAGAAGTCAACATAATTTAAAAAGGAACAGGTAGCATGAGAGAAAAACAGGAGCAAAGGAGAAACTTAGGACATCTATGACATTGGGAGAGAGAGTCGCATGCCGAAAAAAGACAGGAAAACTCCAGAGCCTTGAACCTATTATTCATAAAAAGCACATTTTTTGTTTTGTTTCCAGAAGTAGTCCAGTATTGAAAAGCTACTTTGAGGGCCAGTGAGATAGCTCAGCAGACTAAGTGCCTGCTTCGGAAAGCACAGGGACCAGGATTCAATCTCTGGTCCCACACTCCATGCTGGCCCAGCCCCTGCAGTGTGCTGAGCCAGTGACTGCCTGAGGGCATAGCGGTGAATGCCTGTAATCCCAGCTCTGGGAGGCTGAAAACAGGAGGAGTCGGAGCAGAGTAGTGAGACCTGAGGTGGGAAAAAAAGAGAAAAGGAAAAAAAGAAGAGAGAGAGAGAGAGAGAGAGAGAGAGAGAGAGAGAGAGAGAGAGAGAGTGAGAAAGAAAGAACTACTTTTGCTGTTAAATAATGAAAGCCAACAAGTTAGTGACTTGGAGGGTCCAGATACACAATGAATAACAAAAAGGAAAACAAAGCTCAGCCTTGAATTTGCGTTTTTCTCCTTTATTACCTTAAACCCTTGGGTGGCACCATGCTCAGCGCTGTATGTAGGTATGTTAGTCATTTATAGCACATCTGTCCACAACCTGACAGAACAAGGTACTGTCTTAGTTGCTCTCTACTCATTGCTAAGACAAATACCCAACACTCAAAATGAAGGAAGGAAAGCTTTATTTAGCTCACTGAGGTTTCAGTCCATATTCAGCTGGCCAAAGGCTGAGTAGAACAGGGCAGACAGCATCCAGTTCATGGCAGGGGAACAGCAACAATCATGACAGAGGCAATCAACCAACCAGGGCAGCAGGGAGCAACAGCACTAGTCTGCCTCTCTGTCTCTCTTTATATTACACTCAGGCTCTCTACCTCAGCCTATCCGCCTTAGGCTACACCCATAATCCCAGAAGTACTCAGACCATAATCCCATTAGTATTGAAACACATAATCCCAGTGACTCATGAGTCAAGTCTCAATTTGGAGAAGTCCCTGCCCTATGGCTGCATGAGGCTTTGGGGGGACAACTAGACATAAACCATAACAGGTACGTTAGCCAAAGTTACCTAATCTATCTGATCTCTTCAAGGCTAAGAACGTGAAGTAAGGAATTTACAGAGGCACTCAACTATATGTAGGCATAGAGACGTTTCCCTTTTTTGTCCTAACCTTATCACCATTTTCAATTCTTGGAGAGCCTTTGCAAGACTGAGGTTGCCTGAGCTTAAAAATTGCCTTATGGAGGCTGATTTCTCTCTCAAATGATAAGGACTCTAGAGAGCCGATGTGTAAAAGTAGAACTGAGATAATGATCAGTCAGACCCTAACCGTCACCCTCACCCCCGTGAGTATATAGATCTTTTTGTTTTTCTGCCAAGAGGGCAGTCTGATCTCTATCAGAGCTTAAATTCAAGTCTCTTCCCATTTTCTCTTATTTTCTAAATCTGCCTAATAAAATCAGCTTGTGCCTCTCAGTGACAAGTCCTGGAAGCTTTTCTTACAGTGATAAATAAGATCATGCCCTGGTGGACTTGGGGTCCCCATGAACTCCTTAGGGGTGACCCCTGCCAGCCTTGTCTGATGCTCTTACAAAAGCTGAGAGTTTCAGCTGTAGATAAAATTGACGCAGAAGAATGATGTGTTCAAATAAGTAGGGATATAATTCTGACAATTGACATAAGTTCATAAAAGAATTAAGGAATAAAAATATCCCCTTTCCCTCATCCCCATTGTTCTTTCACTTCAAACAGATTCTTTCCCTCTAGGTAAAGGAGGAAAGAAAGAGAGAGAGAGAGAGAGAGAGAGAGAGAGAGAGAGAGAGAGAGAGAGAGAGAGAGAGAGAGAGAAAGAGAGAGAGAGAGAGAAGAAAGAAAGGTATGTATACACAGGATAGTTTAGATAACTATACTGTTGACTTCTACTAGTCTGTTGAAAGGAACGGTTAAATGCTTAAATTATTTCTTTTAATTTCTTTTGACAAATTTTGTGTGCTTCTATCTGGTAATCAGAATAACTAATTCAAAAACAACAATATGCAATGTAACAACTGTTGATGAATTCCTATCATTTCGTTTAGGGAAATCCTGTATCTTTTTATGTTTTTATTTTTTAGCATTCCTATCCTCTTTAAAAGAGAATCTTTTTTTTTTTTTTTAAAGTCCCATTTCAGGAGCACTCTTAAAAGGTAACTTAGTTTTTTAAAAAATTATCATAATAAATTAATAAGTGTACATATTAACGAAGAAGAAAACCTAATATTGTCAGGTTGTCAGTTACTTCCAACTGATGCATAGAATAAATAGAATCTTGAAAATTTATTCAGATTTTAAAAGAAAATGACAAGGGGGCGGGGGCGAGATGGTTTAGCGGTCTAAAGTGCCTGCTTAAGAAAGCTTAGGCAACTGCAGGGACCTCAGTTTGATCCTGGGCTCCATATGCTGTGCCAGCCCCACCCCCAGGGCAGGCTGAGCAGGCCATAATAATAAAAACATAGAAAAAGAAAGAAAGAAAGAAAAAAAGAAAGAAAAAAAGAAAGAAAGAAAGAAAGAAAAAAAGAAAGAAAGAAAGAAAGAAAAAAGAAAATGGCAGGGTCAGGTATTTAATTCAGGGACACAGTGCCTGCCTGGTAAGAGCAAGGTCCTGAGTTTGGTTCCCATGCCTCAATAAATAAATAAATGGAAAATGATAAAGTAATTCTAAAATTTATATAATAGAAAAAAAATACCACAATCCAAAAATCTCTAAGGAAAATGAACAAAATTAGAGGATTAACACTACCTGTACTTACGCATCACTGAAACTACACTATGCTGTCATATTGGCATAAATCCAGGCATACAAATCAGTGTGAAAGAACAGGAAGTGGAGAACTAGTCCTATATGTTTATGTGGATAAATGTTTTTGAACTGAGGTCCTTTGAAAACTTAGTAAAAAAAATCATCTTTTTAAAAACTTTTATTTATTTATTTATTTATTTATTTATTTATTTATTTATTTATGTTATAGCTGGCTCAGCCAGCCCTGGGGGTGGGACTGGTGCAGCAGGTGGTGCCAGGGATTGAACCATGGTCCATGCAGTTGCCTAAGCAGGCACTTTAGACTACTGAGCTATCTTGCCATCCAATAAAGAGCATCTTTTTGATAGATGGTGACAGAACAACTTCAAATCTATATACAAAAAGAAACTACAACAGAAAATAAAATAAAAAACAGGAAACTGTTATAAATACCATATATGACATGAGGAAATATGTCTGAATGTAAAATCTAATAAAAACTCTCAAACTATTGAAGAAAATGTACATGAACTCGAATCATATGAAGATTTGTTAGATACAATACCGACCTGAATAATCTAGAAAGTTATGACCTGATAAACTAGATTTTTACCAGAATTGAAGACTTATGCTCTTCAAGGGGCTGGAGAGATAGCTCAGGGACACAAGTGTCTGCTTGGCAAGTGCAAGGTCCTGAGTTCAATCCCAGGTTCTGAAAAAGAAAAGAAGAAGAAGAAGGAGGAGGAGGAAAGGAGGGGGAGGAGGGGGAGGAGGAAGAGAAGAAGAAAGAGGAAGACAAAAAGGAGGTGGAGGGAGAAGAAGAAGACGAAGAAGAAGAAGAAGAAGAAAAAGAAGAAGAAGAAGGAGGAGGAGGAGGAGGAGGAGAAGGAGAAAGAGGAGGAGGAAGAGGAGAGGAGAAGGAGAAGGAGAAGAAGGAGAAGGAGAAGGAGAAAGAGGAGGAAAACAAAAAAAAAGAGAGAAAAGAAAAAGAAAACTTATGCTCTTCAAAATGCACTATAAGAGAGAGAGAAAATAAAGACAGAATAATGCAATATAAAAGGTGTGAAAAATATTTAAACACCAATGCAGACATTGGCAAAAAGTGAACGGAAAAATTTTCAATATCATTATTTAAGGAACTGCTCATTTAAATCACAATGCCTTTTTAAAAATTATCACAATGGTTATAGTTTAAATGACTACATGGAACTGCAGATGTAACTTACTGGCAGAGCACTTATATGGCATGGTGGGTACCCTGAGTCTAATCCCCAGCAGTGGAAAGAAAAGGTAATAATAGAAAGTACTAGAAAAAGAACCTTAAGCATAGGGGAAAGTAGTACAGGAGTTCATCCACTTCTAATACACTACAGTCAGGAAGCAGTATATGTAACTGCTGTTCCCATTCTATGGACAAGATCATGTGGTGAAAGTGCACCGTTGGAGGCAGAACACTGAAGGAGGCACAACCCCTCGGGAGTGTGTTGTTCACTGGCTCTGTTTGCAGTAAGTACTCTGAGAATGGGTGTCTCCTTACATTTTTCAGCCTCGGCATCATACTTGTCCTGTGTGGGGCCACATCGGAATCCAACAGGTGCTGGGAAGCACTTGCCAGCTCAGCGGCTCCCTCAGCAACAGCATAAATGCCTGGGAACAATGTATTATCTTTGTTTTGCCTAGAAGTTGAGGAATTTTTGAAGTGTGTTCAGAGTTACTGTTATGGAGTGTTATAAAGAATAAGTATCATGGATAAGGAGTTTATCATAGGAAGTGTCTCATGTTTATAACAGCCAAGAAATCCCACTATGTCCTCTCTTCATACTAGAGAGGCAGAAAGCTAAAGGCATAATTAGTTCAAAGTCTGAAGGACTAAGAACTGTATTTGGTAAGTGGATACTGTAAGGCAGTAGGTCCAAGGTTCCAAGAACCAGGAGCTGTAGTCTCCCAGGGCTAGAGAAGATAGATATTTTTGGCTCAAAGAGCAAGAATAAATTTTGCTTTATTTTCCTTTTTTGTTTTCTTTGGCTCTTATTCAGCCTGTAGATTCAGATAGTAATTTTTTGTAAACTATTTTGCTATATACTTAGAAATCACATTTTGGAGAAATGACTTGAAGCTTGTTGATACTAAGGAATGGTTTTATGAAAGGAAATTTTTCCAGGTAGTGGGTAGAGGAAGATGGTTTCAGGATGGGTCAAATTCATTACCTTTACTGTGCCTATATTTACTACATAGTAATAATGAAATACTTACACAGTAATATACACTCTGGAAACACTGAGCTTGCATTCCTGTAACTACATGGTCCTATCTGAGAATAAGAGAAAATAGTGACGTCTGAAGTGAGTTGCATTTACATCCACTCTGCTTACTAATCTTGTTTTGGTTAATGTCATTGCAGAAAATCCTGCTTCATAGAGAGAGGGTGTTAAATAGAAAAACGTTTTGCCCTATTTTATGGCATTCTCCAGATGTTCTTTTTTGAATTTTACTTAGAATGTGTGATCTTTAATGCCCATGCCATTTGTAGTGTCAAACAGTTGATTCTCTTTTTAGCAGGGATAAAACAATGTAGCTAGTTTATTAACAAATGGATTGTGGATTGATTTTTTCATAGTATGGGTGATGTCTTGTGGGTAGGAAGTAATGTTTAAATTGCTTTAAAGGCTCAGGAAGGTGATTGTGCACCAAATGGGAGATAAAAGGCCCTGGCTCAGCCTCTTTCCAGTTTAGGTTTGAATGCAACCACTTTACTTGGCAACTTGACCATGGTTGTCATTCTTCCCTTAAGTGACTTCATTAAGTTGAATGTGTCACACAAGTAAGCAAGTACTGAAAGCCAATCTGTGTCACTTAAATGTGTTGCCAGTGACGACTTCTCAACAAAATCTCTGGAGCAGCTGTCATGACCTAAAAACTCTGGTGAATTATGTACGTTCACAAAGTGCTCTCATCTGTGGATAGGAAAAAATTTTGTGTGCTCTGTGTTCACTTCCTTATAGAACTTCTAAGACATTAGAGGAAATACTTAATGTGACTGATCACTTTAGGCAGATCCAGCAAAATTAAATTCAGCATTTCTCTATGGATAATATAGTACCAAGACTCACATTCAGAAACATCTCTGTGACCCGAGAGGTGAAACGAGGAAACTGTCCAGTCATGGCAGCTCTTCTGTCCATGCATACATAAAAACAAAATGAAAAATTCATTCTTCCTCCTATGTAATCATACAGAAACTTGAATCATTCTGAAGCTGTGGAGTTGGTCTGCAACAAAAGTGCACAAACATCCTCATGCATATTTCTCTGAAAAATATGTCCCACAGTCGCAAGCCTCATTACTTTGTTGTCAACATAGGTAGACTCATCAACCTGGTTAGTGACTCATTCATTCTCTCCAACAATTGTACTTTAGTATTCTGTGGTATTTCACCAATTTGTACAGTTGTGAGCCAGCCAAAAGAGGAAGACCATTTAAACTGTAACTTCTAAAAATTCACAGCAAATATTAATTTTTTTAGAATTTTTAATTTAATTTTATTTTTTCTTGTTTCAGAACTTTTGTTTGTTTATTTATTTATTTTTATGGCCGGCTCAGCCCGCCCTGAGGGCAGTGCTGGCACAGCGTGTGGTGCTGGGGGTGGAATCGTGGTCCCTGAAGCCGCCTAAGCTTTCCTAAACAGGAGCTTCAGACCACTGAGCCATCCTGCTAGGCCCCTATTAATTCTTTACTACTAATAAAAATCTTCTTAGCTTTAAAAAGTGTGGCTAGCTAACAAAAATTATATATTTAGGGCAGACATGTCATCTGATCACTGGTAGCCTTCAGTAGTTGCTTTAGTTCTTCATGTTTTACTATTCTCTTTTGATAAGCTCCAAAGACTTTTATTTTAATGCCAACTAGTTGGTCTTCATGTAATGAAGCAGTATTGAAGTATTCATGGAATTGTTGAGTAGCTGGTCATCATATTTTGTATAGCTTGGGTATGGATATGTAAGCCATCAATTGCAATGAACCTACAATTTAAGTAGGACTTTTTGCTATTTTCTGTTAAATGCAAGTTGATTTCTGTTGAGCTTTCTCTTGGAGCTTTCTCTTTTCTAATCATTTGGTCTTCTCTGTTTGTCAAGCTCTCTGGGTAGGTTTCTTTTTAATATTTTGGCTAGGGTTGCCTTGTGACCTCCCTGAAACTGATTCACACAAGCATGCAGACTGGTAGAGAGGCCTGGACTGAAATGCTATCTAAAATTGTATATGTATCACCTGGGGACTAAAATTTGACTCAAGTGTCAAATTCTGACTTAAAGCCTCCCGGAAAATGCAGCTGTGGAAATGAAGTACATGATTCACTTGCTACTATAAAGCCTGCCCTCAGTGTTTTTGTCACTTGCCATTTGCTTATAGGGTTTTGATTTGAGCCTGTAAGAAGTTCATTCATTCAGATTTCTTTAGTGTCAAACTTCTCAGCTGTCAATCTGTTACTTCAGCTGGTCTCCCATACTAGCATCACTGCTCAGCCCTACTTCATATCACGAGGCACTGGATCTGCATAAAAACTGCACAACCTAAATCCTTCCATGTGTGGTTCATAGTGAGATCAAATCATAATGAAAATCTAATTTTGCTGCTGAGCTGACAGAAGGCAGAGCTCAGGCTGCCATTTGATGTCAGGGCATGGCTGTAAATACAGAGGAAGCTTCACTCATGTAGCTTCTGCGCCCTTCTTGCTAATAGCAGCACTGTGATAGTGAAAGATAACCCAGTTTTAGCTAAAATTTGTCTTTTCACCTGAAAATACACTGAATTTACTAAATATTTTGAGAATAGTCTTTATTTTAAAAATTAAGCTTTATTATCAAAATGTTTCAATCATAATAATTTATTTTTGTTATCACACTTAGAATTTTCCTGTTACTAAATGGCTTAAATTTTTCATGAAAACCAATTTAAAGAGTCTAATTTTAGTTATTTGATTATGAAAAAATGTAGATAATTATATATAACATTTACATAACAAATACCTTAGTTCTCACATTTAAACAATCAGCCTCTTTTAGTTTTCCCTATTCAGAAACAAATTAATTTGAAGATAAGTGATAGGATCCTTTGTGTGCTGATGAACTCTATTCCATCTATGCTACACCAAAGGTGAATGAGAATATCAAGACTGCTATTTAGAACATTCCCATGATTTCTTCCATCAATCAGTTAGCACAAGAGATTTAATTTGTTTCATTTACGCTCGCTTTCATAGGATTTAGGACAACAGCCTTAAGGAGAAATTTGGCTATTTCTCAATAAGACTATTATCTATTGTAATAATTACATAATATAAGCCATATTATTAGAAATGCATAACTTACGTAGTCTACTCATGGGGCTTATGGAGCTGCAACAGACTAAATGTTTATGTCTCTTTCAAATTCACCTGTTGCAATATTATTCTTCAAGGTGTGAATTTTAGGAAGCAGACCTCTGGGAAGTACTTAGGTAATGGGAGGAGAATCTTAAAGGACAAGATTAGTACCTCTTTCGAAGGAAGACTCCAGAGATATTAAACACCTCTTCTACCATGTAAGGTCGTAAAGATAAGAGGAGCATCTACAAACAGGAAGTGAGTTCCCACAAGACACTGACTCCACTTTTATGCAGATCATGGCTAGCTTCCAAAACTGTGAAAAATTAGATTTTATTTTTTATAACACACCCACCTTGTAGTAACTTGTTATAGTAGCCCAAATGTACTAAGACTATGCAGCGATTAGTTTATAGTCTGCTTAACTAGAAATGCCCAAGTGAATTGAGTCAGCATAGTTTTAGATTGGAAGATCCACTTTATGGAGATTTGTGGCCAAACCAGTATAAATGGAGTATTGAAGAGAAGGGTTTCAGCAGATTTGCTTAGCAAGAACTTCAGCTGTTCTCTGTGGAGGGATTCTGGTTTTGTCTTCACCTTCACCTTATGTGTCCTCCTGGCTTTGGGGGCAGATATTTTAGCTTCCAGCAAAGGTCTCTAAGCTTGCCAGTGCACCCTTGGGCTTTTTGTACCAGGCCTTCCACTGCCTCATACAGACCCTGAGGTCTTCTACCAATGATCCTTCATCCTCCTGATGTAGACTCCTATGGGACACTGCCATGGGCTCCACGCTTTTGGTTGGAGCCTTCGGATCCCTAGCACAAGGGCAGATCTTTTGCACTCTTCTGAATTTGACTCTGGGAAGCCATCGTAGGCCGATCTTATAAATTTCTGTGCCCTCCAGTAAATCTGATTCAGGGCATGACCAGGAGGGGACCTGTCCCAGCCCTGTAAGCACTTGCAAACATCATCTAATACAGGCTGGATCTTTCATATAAAGTCATCAGCAGTGATTTCAAACCAGTGCCTGAATAGAAACTTATGTATGTATGTATGTACGTATGAATGTATGTATGTATATATGTATGTGTGTATGCATGTATGTATGTATATATTTTGGTACAGAGTTTTGCTACCCAGCTCAGACTCATAGTGATCCTTCTCCCAAGTGCTGGTGTTACATGCACACTCACATCCAGGTTCAGCGACCGATAATGTGGCACAGCATGCGGTAACAGGTATCGAACCCAGGTACTTGCGCTTGCCAGGAGGAGCTTAGACTGCTGAGCTATTTCCCCAGTCCTTGACTGTTAACTTACACACACACACACACACACTGGAGAATGTTTTAGGAAGGGACTAACAGGAATGCTGTCTTAGCAAACAGTTGGGAAAGGAAGTAAATTCACATACACTTAATTGTGGTGTATATGCTTCACTATGTAAACAGTTACTTATGACTGAATTGTTGAAATGAGGGTAAGGAAGTATTCTGAATATATATATATATATCTATATATATATATATATATAGATATATATATATATTACCTTTAAAGTGTCTTCTTTTCTCTGATTTTCATACATGTAACCCAATGATACATTATATTATTATGTGTTATAATTATGCATTATATATACCATATTATGTGTAATTTATACATTATATGTGTGTGAACACATATAAGGAAGTGAATACTGATAGTCTCTCCATTTACTCATGTCTCTGTCTTGTACAGTTTCAGTAAAGAAAACTTTCTGGACTTAGTGTCACAAATTTTTTAATGGCTAGCTCCATCATGAGAGAGGGATCAGTGTGAGACACAGATCGCAAAACAGTCTATTTCATCTTCCCTACCTATAACTCCCATCTGTATTACTAAATAAATGTGGAGATTATAGCCATTCACTCGTAACTTTTGAGTTACTTTTTGAAAGACAAAAGGAAGCTTTTGTTATTTTTATGGCACCCAGTGGTATCCTTTGCCCTATTTACTTCTTTGTTTTCCTTTCTTTTCCTCTTTCAAGTCCATGCTGACAAGACTACCCAATTACTAAAACTAATGTTCTCTCCCCCTTTCCCTACTCCCAGGCCAAACTGTGTCACAGATCATCATTTCTCTCCAAATAGCTCCCTCAATCTTCTTTCCAAAAATATGTCGCTAGTTTCTTCTAGTACTCATTGACTATTTTTCTTTCTCCCTGACACTCTGTAAAAACTTTTCTGAAAATCTGCCTAACAGTGCAATCATTCCAGCAATCACTTTTATTGATGCCAGGCTCAATTCCCAAAGTGTCCTCGCTTCTGTCCTCTTCCTGTCTAAAGTTCACCCATGTGTCCAGCTATGATACTAGCACACATCTATCTTCCTGGGCCTAACCACCCTGGCCTGAAGTGAGCACTGCTTCTCTTTAACTGTTGTAAAATTTATTGACTGAATAATTCATCTGGCTATGAATCATGCTCTTCTTTGTGACATCTCTTTTATAATTGTCTAGTTCTGTTATTTAAGCATTTTTCTCACTTTGCATGATTATGCATTCTCTTTCCTCACAGGATAGCACTTCAAATTTATACTCACTACAGTTCCTAGCTCACAGAATTGGAAGGTAGACGCTGAGCAAATGCCTATTGATTTGGGTTGACTTTTATTAAAATTTTTCTAGTCATTTTCATTAATATATATATATACACACATATTATATATATATATATATATATATAATATGTGTGTGTGTGTGTGCTTTATTTTACTTAAAGATTATGAGTGATTTCTATAGCTCCCCAAAGAGCTGCTTTTTTTTTTTTTTTTTGGATCTATTCCATCTACAAATGCCATGATGCTGAGGAATTAGAAAGGAAGGTTATAAGCATTAATAGCAGTAAAGATTCTCTGTGTAGAGTGCCTCATGGTAAAGTGAATTAAGGGGATAGCAATGAGGTCCTATGGCAATAAGGTAAGTAAAAATCCACATCAAAGATACTATACGCAAAAATGTTCCAGCATAAATTTAAACATGTCAGTGGTCTAAATGGAAAAGACTCTAATATATGGAGTTGGATGGTTGCTACAATAGTTAATAGAGTTTTTATTTGTATGATGTGATTGAAATGGAGGGACATGACATTCAGTTGCTATTCCACACTGGTCTAGAGATGCTTGATCACAGAAATGTTGTAGATATGGCAGAATGCATCAGTTCAGGCCTAACTTTCTTCAAGGCAAGACTGAGGTAAATTGGAGAATGACAGCAAAGTTAGGTGGTTTTCTAATAGGCACCAAAAGTGCCTATTAATGTGAGTTAGTGTCAGCCTACATAGAAGATGTTGGAGACTTATTTAAGAGCCTTTTACAGCACTTGCGCTGCTCAACATTTTATTCAGTGACTTAGGCATCCTGCAATAAAGTTTATGATTGCTCAGAAGCAAGAGATTAAAATTGGTTAAACCAATGTCACACTGTGCAATAAGGCACAGAAACACAAATAAAATAAGTGTGAGGATATGAAAACCTAGTTCTACCTCCTTACTATGAATTGCGGAAAGATAGGTTGGAAAGAAGATATGATAGTGTTTGTTAAAGTATGATAAAGATTTTTAAATTCTTATTTATTTGTTTCTTTGGTACATGTTCTCACTACTCAGCTCAGACTCTTAGTGACCCTTCTGTCTCAGCCGCTGCGATGCTGGGATTACAGGTGTGTGTCACCATGTCTGGTTTCAGTGGCAAGTATGGTTGGCTTGGTATGTGGTACCAAGGATTGAACCTAAGTCCTTGTGCTTGTCAGGCAGGCACTTCAACTGCTGAACTATCTCCCAGTCCCTCAGATAATTTTAGTGAGTTAAGATTTTGTATAATGTTGACTCTTGCTTTTAGTTACTGGTGCCATAGGAAACAACTGCTGGTTTAGTTGTGCTTTAATTTGAATTTATTTATGGAAACTCCACTAGAATATTGAAAGTATGTAGAACGGGTTAAATGAAAGGTGGAAAGTAGGCCTATAGGCTATTAATCTTGGAAAGGATAATGCTGTGGTATCCTGCCCAAGCTCCCCTGAGACACTTGAAAAATAGCACAAGAAAAGAGGTTGTGTTTGTTGTATGGAAGCACTGGAGGCAAGAGTGAGAATCAATGAACAGGAGTTATGAGAAGATGGATTTCATTAAATACGAGCAAGAAATTACATTTAGAGCTGAAATCAAATGAGCTAGCCACTGTTAATTCTTATGTGAAATGAGGGTTACCATCAGGTGACTCCATTAAACATTATTCAATTAGTTGACTTTTTGGACTTCTTCTGCAATTGATGATAATTGTAGGACATTTTTGGGTTTCAGAGCATGTTTAATAATATAGAAACTTTCGATTTCATGTGTGGTATGAAAGTGCAGAACACCAGTCACATAGCTATGAAATAGCTATGAAATTTTTATGTACTGTGGATGCTATCTGACGATTAGGTGAGAAATGAATCTGTTATGGGTTTTTAGTTAAAATTGATTCCATATTTCCCTAAAGCATAAATGTTTAAACTTTTATAATTACCTATTTAAAATCTAAAGAGAGACTGGAAAATATATTTCTGAATTGTGTTCTGGATAATTTTTCTAGCACATTATAAGGCTCTGGTCCCCTATAATAAAGTGGTATCTTAATTTCACGGGTTCTAACACATGTGTTCTTGAACATTTGATGATTCCTTAACTACTACTACTGCTACTGCTGTGTACTCACCACTTCACACTATTATTTTTCTAATAATCATGTAAGTATGTAACTCTTACTCCATAATGAATCAACCCAAATTTAGTGGCTTAAAACAGCAGCTACTTTCTGTTCTCTGTAGCTCTGTCAGTTGGGCAGGCCATTCCGGTGGGCGGGGTTTGGCTCTCTTGGTGTCTTCTGTCATTTGGGGAATAACTACTTGCTTTTATTGGTCTTAGACAAGCTGGATTCTATGTAAGGTGTCACAGTGGGCAACTGGACCGCATGTCTCTGTCCCAGTCTACAGCAGGCTACTTGAGCTTATTGTCACTGATTTGTCAGAGTTCTAGTAAGGACAGTAGAGGTGTGGAACCCTGCTCACAGCTCAGCTTTAACAAGGATGCTGTTGTTTGTTTTGCACTACACTACCCTCACTAAGTCTAAGGCTGGTTGCTGCCCAAAGCTTTGTTTTTTGTTGGGCAAAGTAAGAGAGCAACATTGTACAGAATGTAATTATATAAAGTGGACACTTGAGGCTATTTTTTAAATAAGTAACCTGCAATATAGATCTCTCAAGAATATGTTAAGAACTAAATTGTTAAAGAATTTACAGAGAAATGTTGAAAAATCCCTAAATTAAATCAGAAACAAATTTCGTTGCATGGAGTCAAGAATGTCCAATGTCCCATGCAGGTTTTTCGAATAACTCTCATTAGAGCTGGGCGTGGTGGTGCACGCCTGTAATCCCAGCACTCAGGAGGATGAGGCAGAAGGATTGGTGTGAGTTCGAGACCAGCCTGGGCTACAAAAGTGAGCGCAAGGCTAGTCTGAACTGTATAGTGAGACCCTGTCTCAAAAAGACAAAAGAAAGAAAGAAAGAAAAAAAAAAAAAGAATAACTCTCATCAGCAGCCATGCCATGGCTTCAGGGAAGAGGCATAGCATAGCCTTGGAGACAAACCGACTATCACCAGTCCATCATGTTAGACCTTATAGGTTATAATCTGTAATTTGTTCAATTACTGAATCACATCATTATTTTCTTTATTTTTAATGTTTGCTATGCATAATTTTTACTAAATTGAATTGTGTGGTGGAGGAATTTCTATGATGGTCTCAAAGATCCTGGTCCTTATTATTCATGACTTACATGATCCCTTCTGCATCACTTGACTTTAGGAGAATTCGACATCAGTAACAGGTGTCACTTTAATGATTAAACTGTGAAACACGGTGGCTTCTGTCTATAGACAGACCTGTATTGTCTTGCATCTTGCATCCTTTGATATAGCAAGCTGAGATGCTGAATAGAACCATTCATCATAAAGCTGGGAGCAGTTCATAACAAGCTATCTGTAAGGAACAGACTGAATCCTGCCAATCACCACATGAACTTGGAAAAAGTTTCTTCTCCGGTTGATCCTTAAGAAGACATCAGCTCACCAATACATAAATTGAGAGATTATGACTCTTGCCTTATATAAGCCATGCAATAATAAATAATTGCTTTTACCTAATAATTTTTGGGACTATTCATTTTGATTTAGGTGTTTTGTATTAAAAATTTATATTTTCATGATGAATAAGAGTGAACTTTCCACTTAGTTAGTTACATGTCATTCAATGATAGGGCTACATTTTGAGAAGTGTGCCACTGGGGGACTTTGTGTATTTATACAAATCCAGATGGGATGGGTGAGTCACTTGATGTGGTTTTCTTGATATGCTCAAAGGATTCATTAAACACCAGTGGTGTGAGGCTGCTGTTGGCATAGCAGTGCATATTGCTTTACAGTAAACTTTTTATAAATAGAAATTAATAAAAGTATAATAAATACAGAAATCAGTAATAGTCACTTCTTATCATTATTAGCATCATGCATTATACATAACAGTATTATACATTACATACATATACCTAACTGCATAGGTTAGTCTTTTGTATATCTAGGACTGATGCAAGAAGAAAAAAACAGATCTCAGGGTGGATGACCTCCAAAACACAACCTCCTAGTGATATAGGGAAAAACGATCCCCAACCTGAAAAGTACCTGGGATGAGTTCATGTTTTCTAAAACTAAAGAGTGAATTTTAAGAACAGAATAGATTTATTAAGAGAAAGAAAGCTCCTGTCTGAGAGAGAGAAAGAGACAGAGACAGAGACAGACAGAGACAGAGAGACAGACAGAGAGACAGACAGGAGGAGGGTCCCAAGTGGTGTCCCTGGGAAGCTGTCTCTTCCAGGGACTTTTATAGAGGAAAACCACATGATGAGGTGCGTCTAAGGTTGTGGAGAAGACATGGGAACTGGCTTAGGTGGGCATGAGGTGGGACAAAACTGTGGTCCACCAATAAGGTAACAAGCACCATTGCTCAGGTAAAATTGATTAAAACAGAATCCAGTGGGAAAGCAAGTCACATAGCAAGCAGGCAAGAATACAGAGCAAGGTCTTTTTCCTGTTGAGCTTGGGCTGGTGGCTCTTTACAGGCTCTTTCAAGGTGATTGACACTTATTTAGCGTATCAATCCCTGATGCCCATTCTTAAGGAAGTATGTAGCTGCATTTGTTTACTCTTGTCTTGAGATCTGGCCCAAGCTGGAGTAGTGTCTGACTCTAATTATAAAGTCGCCTTGTCTTCCATGTTGTCCTCGAGGGCCTGGCCCTGTCTGACTGCCTATAATATAGCTATCTGGTTCAGCTGCCTACAACAGTAGTGCACTGGGTTCATTTGTTCCAGCATCACCAAAAACTCAAGGGCTGTGTCTTTACAAGGAGATAGTGATACAGGGAACCTCCAAATGATAGAGGGGAAAAATGAGCTCCCAACCTGAAAAGTACCTGGGACGAGTTCGTGTTCTCTAAAAGGAAAGAATACATTTTAGGATCAAATGGAGGTTATGAGCAGAGCATATTTGTTAGGGGAAGAAAGCTCCTGTCTGAGACAGGGACACTAGGGGGTGCCCAAGTGGGTGATTCCTGAGAAGCCGTCTCCTCCAGGGACTTTTATATAGGAAAACTACATGGTGAGGTAGGTCTAAGGTGGTAGAGAAGACATGGGAACTCTCTTGTCCCACCATGACATGGGACAAAACTATGGTCAACCAATGAGATTATAAGCACCACTGCTCAGGTAAAATTAATTAAATCCAGTACTAAATGGGAAAGTGAGTCACACAGTAAACTGCAAGAATACCAAACAAGGTCTCTTCCTGCTGGGCTTGGGCCAGTGACTCTTTCAGACTCTCTCAAGGTGGTTGATATTTGTTTAGCATATCAATTCCTGATGCTCATCCTTTGGGAAGTATGTGGCTGCATTTGCTTATTCTTGTCTTGATATCTGGCCAGTGTTTGAAGAGTATCTGTCCATAGTTGGAAAGTCACCTTGTCTTCCATGTTGTCTTTGAAAGCCTGGCCCTAAGGGGCTTATAATATTTCCATCTAATTTAGCTACCTACAACAATAGGACTTTCTCACCTTCTTTACGTCTCATAGGATGACTGTATATGTGGTCCCTTGTTGCTCAAAATCTTGTTACGCTGCAGATGAATCAGTAACTATATTTGTCTCATAGGATTTGGGGCAAAGCTGATTACAGTACTGTAATTATTTGTCCAATAAATTTCATCTCCTCTCTCCATTTCATTGAATGTGTTTTTCTACTTTTAATATTTTTCTTTTTATATTCTATAGTTTTCAATATTTTGAAGGACTACAGAGATTAAAGAAGGCTTAAAGTCCAGGAGACTTGTGAAATACATGGAATGATTCTTTAATTGTGAGGTGTTTTAAGAATAACAAATTGTCCTCGCGGGGAGTCACTGGGAAGCAAAGCTTCTAGCAAAGGCTTAGGGGTATGACTAGGCAAGCAAGGTTGAGTAGCAGGGGAAGCAGATGTATGTGTGCTACTGGTCCTTCCTGCTTTGCAGCCAAAACAAAGTGGGCTAGAAGGGGGTAACTCGGAGAAAGAATGCTTGTTGTTTCCTCCTCTTCTCATCACTGCTCATGGAGCACTAACTCTTACATACGGGGCTGCAGTGTGCCTGTGTGTAAGGGAATCCTATGGCTTCTGAGGCTAGCGACCAACAAAGGGTTTCTCAGGTTGGCAGCCAGAGAGTGGGAGGCTTAAGGATGAGATTTGACTCTCTTACATTTTGCTACCTATAGATAGCCAGAGCCTTGATGGAGGAAGATATTTTTCTACCTTAGATTGGAACAAAGACAGGAAATCACAGAAGATCTAGAGCATAACAACTCATACTGTTGTGAAGAGAATCACACAATTAAACATATACATTTCGAAAGAGTACTAAGGCAATTCTATTTATAGGAAGGAGAGAAAATGATGGATTATATTAAACTGATAAGAACAGATACTACACTTGATCTTAGCCAAAAGGCCGAGAAGCGATTATGATGGATTATAGAAAGACTGAAGAAAGAGGATTTTTCTAAAGATTAGTTCAAAAATTAAAAGAATGTGGTATAAATCTTTACTACTTTTAAGAGGGCAAAAGAGGTCAGAAGGTATAAAGTCTCTCTGTATTAAAGATGCAGAAACATTTTGAATGGATAAGAGAAATACAGCTTGAAAGGGGAGAAAAATTTGATACAAATCTGAAGAATACAAAATTAAATATACATAGCCTTCTCGGCTCATATTAATGAGGGACACAACTGCTACTAATATCTGAAGGGTGTTAACAGGAAGAAGGAAGCATAATTACTTAGCACCATGCCAGTAAACATAATTAGGAATAATGGCATGCAATTAAGAAAAGAAAAATATAGTCACAACATCATGGAAGCTCCTCTGTGCTCGTGACATCTATTAAACTGTGCCATCCTATTCCAAAGCAATTGGGTGGAGTCCTGATCCCTAAAGCACATGAAATAAATGAAGCAAGGCTGCAAAAAGAACAATTCCTCATTCCAGCACAAATATTAAAAAGAGACTGTAGGATTCTGAATAGATCTGTTTCACTGATTTTGTGTTTCTTTGAATCAGCATCTTAGAAAAGAAAATGAAGTATTAGTCTTTCTATTGTTAACTCATGTTGTTATTTGCTGTGCTTGACCTTAGGGCGTTGTGTACCTTTGAAAACCAAAGCATTTGTGAAACAGCTGTTGACAACACCATGTCCATCTCAGTCAAGGTTTCAAGGTCTTTTCTATACATAAAAGGTAAAAACTGACAATAGAAATTGTACTTTTAGGGCAATTAGAGTGGTTAGTATTCTTTTCTTCCACCTGAAACAACTGGTGAACTCCTTTTAAAAATAAACGGGGATTAGCAGAAAACTGTTTCTTGATAAGAAAAGGGCAAATGAGGGTGACTGCTCTCAACTTGAGCATTTTAATGTGGTTGCTGTGAAGGTAGCAAAAAAACGCAGGAAGCAAAGGCCTATTGGAGAGATCTCAGGTTGTTAAATGGAGAACTGATGGTAAAGAGAAAATGGTAAAATAAAAGAATAGTAAGCGTTTACAGTCTACTCTTAAAAATACCAGTGTTCCTATTTGGTCTTGCTGCCTTAATAAGTCATAAGATATTTAGGCTTTTGTAGCCAGTATGCACATTCCAGGAATAGCAGTTGGCTGTAATGTAAATATTTTTTGACTGATTAATATGGAAATGTCTCTTTCTCCCAGTTTCCCTTTGAGATGCTGTGAAGAAAGTGACCTAATAGATGCATGAATTATGTATATTCAGGAAACAGATCTGTCAAAAATTAAAGAAGAGAATACTTACTTGGTATTGTTTTGCACTCTCTGCAGTGGAGTGGACTGCTTAAAACAGTCGTGGTTAATTTATGAGGGCTATTATCTCTGTCTAATCTTTAGGGCATATAAATTTGTTTACTGCAGCTTCATTCTCAGATATTTTAGCATATTTCTGGTAAACTGGATGATTTGTGTTGCTTCAAAGGAGTCAAAACAATTATAATTATGATTTAGGTTTAAAATGTATGCATTCTACATGAGTATGTTTCTCACTCAGAATGCTGAAATGTTTAAATTCCCTATCTCGCACTCCATTATTTTAGTGAAGACATGATTTACTAATGTATCCTTTTAATAACCAAATATATGTAGTTGCTAATAATATTCATCTTATGGATTCTCATATGAATGAAATTTATTGTATAACGTACGTATAATGCTTAACATAGTTCTTGTTAACTTAGTGAAGGCTCAATGTACACAAGTTATTTTATTCCCCTGATGAGGGTTCCATTTCTAACTGATTATGATTGTTATGTATCCTATTTAGGTTAACAATCTCTGTGTTTAATACAATGGCAGTCTTTGATTTATGATTATATAGCATAAGTTATTAGGTCACTTAGAAGATGGAGAAAGTGAGACTTTTTCAGGAGGATGTCAGAAAGCCATTCATTGTGTTTCTGGACACAATGATTTTCTTCTCCACTTTCCTAGGTTGTTTAAGAACTTATCAGAATGAATTCAATAAAACCTAGGTAATTCTAGCTACTACAATCTAAGGTGGCCTCCATATTTCCATAAAAAAAAAAAAACTATACCCTGTTGTTACTTTGTAGCATAAATGTTCTACCTCTCTCTCCCTAATCTACACCTACCTATAAATATGTAGACCATTACAGGCTTGAAAACTTTCTCTAGATGGTTGGATATGATGTTTACAGTCGTGTATCTATGTCTAGTTTAAACTCTGGGATAATAAGAAGTTGGGGAACTGTACATGTTATACTTATTCGTTACTTGAAAGTTTTGCCTTAATTTAACTTACATCTGTACCACATACAGTACGTGTCTACTGATGCTTTGTAGAACAGAGTGGGGTGGGGATGGATATATCACATTAAGGAAGACTTGGGTGGTGACAGTGTGAAAACTGACGAAGTAAAAAAAGAAAAAAAAAAGAAAACTGAGGAAGTAGAACTTATCAACAACATAAAATTCAGTTTTACTTGGCTCATGTTAAAAATAAAGTAGTATTTGCTATGGCTTATATTTAGATGACCCTCAAAGCCTCATGTTCTCACAGGTGGAGCTTTGGGGATCATAGGTGTGTGAAACTTGATGAGGGTGTATGAGACTGGGATTAAAGGTGTGTGATAAGTAACTTGGCTTAGTACAGATCCAGGTGTTGAGGGTGCCGTCTCACCCTCAGTCTGGGTGGCATCAATCAATGGGATTATGGTCTGGATAGAACATGAAGAGACCTTTGTCTAGGCTTGCTGTCTCTGCTGCTGCTGCTGCTGCTGCTGCTGCTGCTGCTTTTGCTATAACTGCTGCTTTGCTGGCTCTTGCTGCCCTGCCATAGACTGTTCTTCCTCTGTGATGCCCCTCTCCTATGCCATCTTGGCTTGGCTCCAGCCAACTAGGGACTGAGACCTCTATATATACGGTGAGTTAAAATAAACATTTCTTTCTTTAAATTTAGATGTCAGCAATGAGAAGCATAACTAATATAGCATTGTTCGAGGAAAATTGATGCACAGAATCATAGTTTTGTTCCTTTTTTCCTTTGATCTCTGTATCATGCTGTAATCTACTAATCTCTACCTCCTTTAGTTATGTTGCCAAGGAGAACATTAAACTTGGCTTAGTAATGAGTTCTTCTGATCAAAATGTTACTGTGTTCATTTAAAACATCATGCACAGAGACACATATTACTGTTATCTATTTCTAATTAGAAATTAATTATCTGCCATAATTAGAAATGAATGGCATGCTATTAAATGAGAATTCAAGTATAATGAAGTCATACTTAATAAGAAATTGGAAAATACCAGAAAAATTCCTCCTTGGAAAAAGATTTAGATGAATAAGTGACAATAACAAAGATAATCTCAGAAGTATTACAGAAAGAGTATTTGACAGAAGAAAGAAATCGTTATTACAAAAAAATCACTAAAGCAGAAAATATGGAGAGAAATAAAATCACTCCTGTCTGACATTGAAGAATCTTCATCTCTTGACAAAAAGTATTAAAAATAAGTAGGTCATAAAGATGAGAATGTAAAATGCTATGATATTTGCTCCTTATCTTTAAATGAAATTCTAATTTGACTCTAGCACAAGGAAAAGAAATGAATACGGTCTGGTTTCCCATGTGAGCTGTCAAAATGATAAAACTGAATATTCTCTAAATCATCTTTTCCATGGACAGCTGGTTCATCATCATTAGTATGTATATCCTTCCTAATATCTAGGCCAGTCAGCTCTGCAAGAACTAGATCATTGTTCTTGAAATTTAGCACTAGCTTAATCAATTGCCAAGATCTATATGTAAATATCATGCTGAAGTGAAAAAAGAAACAATGCCGTCTATTCTTTCTGATTCTGAAAAGCGAAGAATATTTTCTTACATCAATCTGTTTGGAAAATAATCTCAAGATTTCTTAATAGGATAGACTATGGCTTTCTGTTTAGATATGTACATATCCATATATTTATTTTCTTAGCTTCCTGCAGAGTTCAGCATGCTGTATGAGTTGCAATGTTTTCTCAGCTGGCTGAAGTAGCCTGCCAAGCAGGAGAGGACCTTCAATTTTCAGGGTTTTTCTTTGTTGTTTGTTTGGTTTTGCTATGGCACTATGGACGATTCTCAGGATCTTGCACTTGTCAGGCAGGCACTCATGCCACTGAGATATCTCTCTGGTTCTCTTTTTTTAAATGAACAGGATTAAAATAATTGACTGTAGGATCTGAGCTTTGTTTCTTAGTTGTATTTTCTGGGGTCATTAGCAGCTTATACTTGGATGTACAAAATTTATATATAAGAAACTTAATTGATCAATTCTAGTATTTGCTACCAGTCTGTACACTGCAGCAAAGACAATTAAGTGAATTTCCAAAAGACAGACAATGATAGGCCAAAAGTTCATTTATTTATTTACTTAGTTACAGAACTGGGGGATTAAACTCAGGACCACTGCACTTGCCAGGCAAGTGCTTATTCTACTGAGCTGTTTCACCAGCCCTGATAGTCCAAAAATTTAGATAAAAGCCTAGTATTCTTCTCCATATCAGCTGCATTCATGAACATAAAATTTTTCTGTAAGTCTCTCTGTCTCTGTCTCTGTCTCTCTGTCTGTCTGTCTGTCTGTCTGTCTCTCTCTCTCTCTCTCTCTCTCTCTCTCTCTCTCTCTCTCTCTCTCTGTCTAAAGTATTTAGTACAGGGTCTACAGGGTTTCACCACACAGAGATTAGACTCATACTGCTTCTCCTGGTTTCAGCCTCGAAATGCTGGGATTACAGGCATGTGCCAGCATGCCCAATCTCACCCAGGGGTGGGACTGGCACAGCACACAGGGGATTGAACGCTGGGCCTTGCACTCTGCCTAAGCAGGCATTTTAGTCTACTGAATTCTCTGGCTGGCCCCTAAAGTCTCATAAGTATGACATATGGATTACCTAATGTTCCTATGTGAGTTCTAGTAACTTGTCGCTAGGAATATGCAGTGTCTTGAGAACAACGGAAGGTCTTCCTTGGTGTCTCTGTCTCTTTCTCTTTCCCTTTCTCTGTCTCCCTTCCCACTCCTTCCCTTTTCCTCTCTGCCTCTCCTTCCTACTTTTTCTCTTCCTCATCTACTTTCTCTTTTCTTTCTTTCTTTCTTTCTTTCTTTCTTTCTTTCTTTCTTTCTTTCTTTCTTTCTTTCTTTCTTTCTTTCTTTCTTCCTTCCTTCCTTCCTTTCTCTCTCTCTCTCTCTCTCTCTCTCTCTCTCTCTCTCTCTCTCTCTCTCTCCCTCTCTCTCTCTCTCTCTTTCATCTTTTCCTTACTAGAGTTATACTCACTAAAGCCATGGTATAAACAAGTTTTGTCTTGGGAGTTCATTACTCTGATAAGGAGTTTCTCTTTTCCAAATATTCTCTCAGCATTATTTCTTACTTTTGGATTGTAGAACGAATTTCCTTTTCAATCTCTACAAATCCTGTGAACCCATATTCTTTATTTACATCTGTGCTATCATGCAGGAACTCTTTGTTAAGATTTTTGTGGAATTCCTAGACATAAGAAGCAAGGACTGGGGCCCGGCAGGATGGCTCAGTGGTTTAAAGCGCCTGCTTGGGAAAGCTTGGGCGGCTTCAGGGACCGCAGTTCGATCTCCGGCACCACATGCTGCACCAGCCCTGCTCTCAGAGCGGGCTGAGCTGGCCATAAAAATTAGTGAATAAACAAACAAAGGTTCTGAAACAAGAAAAAATAAATAAATAAAATAAAAATTAAAAAAAAAAAGAAAAAAAAAAAAGAAGCAAGGACTCTGTGATTAGGCATCTAGGTTTGGTAATGGGCTGCCCATTGAAGTTTGTCTTTGGCCTCCCAGAAATAATGGGAGAAGCTGGTGCTGTCTCTCTCCATGTCTATGTTTCAGTGTGATTTCCAGGTTTTTTATGAGAGCTGATTTCTAGGATATAAAACAGGCAGAAGCCTGAAAGAAAAGTTGCACCTATTTCAAAGGTACAGAGAAAATTGATAAATTGCAAAGTTTTTTTTTTTAAAGCAAATGCTCTAAGAACAGAAGTAAGGAAGTCAGGGGGCACAACTGGTTTCATCTGGGCGAATGCGGCCATTAGATTAGTTGTGAAAGGTGGACAGAAAGGTTGTACGTTAAACATAGTCATTCAAGTTCCAGACTGATGGACGCTGTGTTATATTTAACACGGATCGACTTGGCCAACTTTTGTCTCCAACATAAGGGGACAGAACAGAAAGGATTTTCATGTAAGTATTTACTGTCTAGAGCTAGCAGTGGGGTGCATCACTTTCACCCATAATCTATTGAAGAGAGAGCAGGAGGCGCAGCTCCTCTATCTTCAAGAGCAGCCAGAAGTTAACTACTTACTCTAATTCAAGAGAGGAGAGAACATAGATTGTGTTGCCCAGCTAACTATTTTTTCCACATGTGAGTATTTTTCCAGACTGTGTGTTATTTCAGCTACCAAAAACTATATATGTTATTAAATATTATGGCACCAAATTGTGAAGTAAATATTATTGTCCTCATTGCATGAAGGAGTGCTGAGACTTAGAAGAATTCTCAGGCTCCTCTATGTTCACTTGTGTAGACTCTTCATGGACCATGTTGTTCACTTTCATGGTATACACACACACACACACACACACACACACACACACACACACACTATGTATATGTGCTGTGTGGGCCATAAAAGAGAAAGATACAGTTTTCATTTAGTTATTTGTTCATTATATGACCATATAATATTTCATTTAGTTATTTGTTCATTATATGACCATATAATATGAGTAACATTTATATTCTATCGTAGACCCATATTCTATTACAGCTTCTTCCACTCTTCCTCTGCATAATTCTACCTTTATCATGCTTATAGTATTTCATTCTCCTTGCATTGCCCTCTTTCATTAGCTCAGAATGTGTAGTGTGAGATTATCTAAGCCTTATTTAAATAACACGTTTCAAACTAAGTGACGTGTGCCTTCGACAAATTAAATATTTTATACAGAAGGCAAACAGTAGATAATTTTTAGAACTAGTCTCGCAAACCCACCTACTAATCTATTTGTTCAAATACTTTCATCACCGAAAAATAAGAGATAGAAGACTGAAAGAAATAAACAAAGATATTTTAAAAAACAGAATGAAAGGGAACAAAGAAGCAGTACAGTGGAAAAAGATCAGAAAAATTATAAATTAAATGAAAGGAATACCAGTGGTATTGAAAGTGTTAGAATTGAACTCTGACTTGGACCATATTAGAAATATTTTGTAAACTAAAAATGTTAATATGTTAAAAACTATCGGTTGAGAAATTTTAACCTTTTAAATAAATAAGAGGCTGTTACTCAAAGGGAGGGAAATGCATGCTTTTGAAATTTTCTGTTTGGAACTTCAACTGGTGAGCTCATCATGCATGTTTCACATGACAGACTGAATACATGGCCATTCAAGAGGATGAAGATCTTTTTCATACGTGGCAATTACCTGACATAGAGAGAAGAGGTGCCATGCAATGCAAGAGAAGACCCACTTTTTGTGTCAAATCAGGTGCATTACTTATAGTTCTCACTTGTAGGACTGATATTGTATATTTCCAGAGATAATTAAACTCTACTGTAAGTAATAAAACAGTGGAACTGTTTTCTATTTACTTCATAGGTTTTATACAATACATATTAAAATATTTATTAATATGAATCAGTGTGCATTAAAGCAAAAACAACAGATACAAACGGCCGTTGCTGAAGAAATGTTCTACTATAGAATAGAATACAAAGTACAAAGGTCCTGGGTGTCTGCAGTGGCATCTTTTAAATACGAGCACTGGGTTCAGCCCAGATGGAAGCCCTGGACAGAACACCAGGACTCTGTATAGTCTGTACAGAGAGAGCAGAGCCATTGAATCACTGAACAGTGAAGGGTAAGCTAGACACCTGGCAGCTCTGAGTGCAGTGTGAGCTCCTCCGTGTAAGGACCCACTTGTCACACACCTTGCCAGGTAGGTCAAAGCCAGTGAGGGGGAAGCCCACACAGAGGCAATCTGCCCAGCTGTCACATAACATGGTCCTTAACCATCGGAGCTGTATTTTGCTATCCAAACTTCCCTCACTTAAGGACACTATTTTCCCATGGGGCACAGCCCATACCAGAGGCTAGAATTTAGCTCTGGGTCTTCAAGCTGTTTGTGTGCAAGGTAAAGGCATAGTCAGCACCCTAATGTGCCATTTCAAGCTACAAAAACAGCAAGTCAGTAAATCAGTACTGTCCCTATGTAAAAGCTCTGCGTAACCTACTCCCGGTTCTAGGGAATTCCACTGGGAAGCAGCGCCTCCAAGAACTCCTACTTTTCCTACAGTGCACTACCTTGAGACAAACCAAGCCAGTTTGAAATGGGTTACATCAGAGTAAGCAGGAGAGTCCTATTTCCACATGTACACACGTCATGTGACAGAAAAAGGAGAAAAGGGGCCGCAGTGGGAAATGGTGCCTGGGATGTTATGTGACACGAAAATGCTCGACATTGCAAAGCAATGGTCATTTCCAGGCATTACAGACTGCGACGTGGTGTACACCAACGCTCAAGGTAGCCAGAAAGTTACTCAGAGTTACCCAAATAAATACAAAATACAGATTTACACATACATGCATACTTACACATTCTACTACTCATTTATAAATCCACATACAGAAAGATTTGTTTTTATTAGTAATACAGATGGTATTTACAGAATTTTCATGCAATTCAATATAGTGAAGTTATATTTCAAAGGGAACTTAGTATTTAATATAAATAAAAACAAGACAGAAAATACAATACGAAAAACACACAGAGAAATTACTACTCTGATTTTCTAAATCTGTACATCCATTCAAACATAATTATTGATCAAGTGCTATTATTGATGATAAACAATAGAGTACAAAAAAGAAATTCTTCATGAAATTTTTACTAAATGCCACATAATTATAGCATATAGCTTTAAAAATACATACTTATTTAAGAGAAAAATATTCATACTTATTCACAAGAATATATATTCTTCCTGGTTATTACCCTTCACTGGAAATAGGTACTATTAAAAATAAGTAAATGGCTGGACAAAAATGTTATATTAACACGTACAGATGAAAATAGTGAAGACAGCAGAGAAATTTAATTCATTTGAGTATTTTCCAAGAATATAGAAAATTATATTTAATGAAGTAAAAACATGTTTTCATCAGAGAAACATTACATGTGGAAAGAGTGGGTGGGAAATCCTGGAGCAATTTCTTTTTTAAAAAATTTCTTTTCTTTTTTTTATTTTCTTGTTTCAGAACTTTTTGTTTGTTTATTTATTTATTTTTATGGCCGGCTCAGCCTGCCCTGAGGGCAAGGCTGGCGCAGCATGTGGTGCCAGGGATCGAACTGCGGTCCCTGCAGCCACCTAAGCTTTCCTAAGCAGGTGCTTTAGACCACTGAGCAATCCTGCCGGGCCCCATCCTGGTGCAATTTCTGAAAGTGCTTAGGCTCAGCAGGTACTGCAAGGGGTAGACGGGAGGAGGCTCTGCGAGTGGGACATCCAGAGAATCCACGGCAGAGGCTAGCACTCGCTTTCTCCCTTCCTCATGAATTTAAGTTTCTACCTCCCCACCCCACCCTGCCTAGGAGGTGAAAGGAGCTTCCTTTTTTGGAAATACTGGAGAACAGAGGTTCTCACCCTGAAACACAGAACAAAGTTGGGAATGGAACAGACAGTAAAAATAATATCAGTGGGGGAAAATCTAGCAACTGGAATGTGGAATCTCAATTTATTCTTAGCTAGCTGATGGCCATCTGTGAAATATTCTTTACTTTCCCTAGCTTAGATTAATGCTTTTTGTCTCATGAGTCCGAAGTGCCCAGAGAAAAGATGTATTGCACATATGGTTCTTCCAATTTCTGAAGCTGCTCACTCTTCTCGTTGTAAAAGCAGGATTCAGAGCTGCTGTTGGGCTCTACTATGGCATAATGGTACACTTCATCTCTATAATGAACCCTTTGGGCTAAATATCCTCCAAAATACCTCCCAGATCTTACATACATCATTCTAATAGAGACTGAGCATATGAAGATATTGGCATAAAAATCAATGGAATTTAAACGCAAGTGAAGTATGTTGCTATTCTTCTTTAACTCTCCTGTATCAATACAATTAGTATTTAAGTGATAACTTCTAGGACCAGCCAAATAGCGCAGCAGATTAAAGCACCTGCAAGCAGGCACAGGGGCCGGATGTTTGATCCAGGGGCCTGCCATGTCAGCCCCAGCCCCCGGGGCATTCTAAGACTGCAATTAAGACTGGGTTGGCGGTGCATGCCTGCAATTCCAGCTCGTGAGAGGCTGTAAACAGGTGAATCACTATGAGTCCGATCTACCAGAGAGAGCCTGAACACTCTGTAGTCCCCCCACTCACACAAAAATAGTGACAGCTTTTATTCCAGGTGTTCACCTTTCAAATTAGAATGAACAACTGCAACAAAACAATTTTGAGATGGAAAGTACTTTGCTTTTGTATATAATTTCCTGTAAGTTCTTTCTTAAAATTTTAAAAAAAATTATTTATTTATTTATTTATTTATTTATTTATTTATTTATTTATTTAACTTATTTAGTACAGGGTAATTCCGTTTTCCACCTCCCATGTGCTGAGATTAGATGCGCGTGCCACCACATCCAGTCTCAGTCACTTCAGCATGCCCTGAGAGTGGGGCTGGCATGTCACGGTGGGCTTGAAACCCCAGTCCCTGCAACTGTCTAAGCAGGCGCTTGGTACACTGAGTTATCTGGCCGACCCCGTAAGTGCTAAAGAAATTCTGTGATGATTATGAAATCAAGCAAAACTCACCAGTCAGCTACTCCTGATTTCAAAGTGTGGAGTGCAAGAGGACATACGGCTGAAGAATATTTTAATTAATTGATCTAGTGAGTCTGTGTAATTTTAAAAGAATTTTCCTTTTTCTATGCATTTAAAACATTCTTTTACTAATCTATTAATAAATGCAAATTATGAGCCCCTCTTCCCATTAGTTTCTTCTTTCTTTTCTCTCCTGAGGCATATAGTGAGTTATTAGCAAAAATATTTTGATGGAAGAAGCAATTTTCACAGAGAATACCATAAATATTGGCACTGAAAAGAATAGCTTGTAATCCAAAAATGTATGAACGATCTTTACTTCACAAGTAGTGCATTTCCCAATTATGGCAGAATGAGCTGAGTCTTAAAGCTTAAATGCTTAACCCTTGTTTTGTTTTCATTTTTTTAAAAAAACTAAGGAGCTGGCAGCACTTCATAACATAGGTCTGTGAAACAGAAGCTCTTATTATTTTGGGGAGCACATTTTAATTGGCGCTCTGCTTATTCATGGCTATCATAACCTCACAGTCCTTGTAACTTTATCTAATGAGAGAGATTTTCCGTTTGACCCATTACCTTGCCTGAGTATATTAGGTAATTTGTCTGCTCATAGAAAAAGCTGCTTCATTGAGGTTCTCTAGCAAAAATGCAAATCTCATTCTAATGTAAATAAAACTCTTTTGCATATGACAACTCAAATATGTCCTAGTCATTTTAGTTTGTCTTAAAATAAAGGCCACAACCTAGCAGAGAGTTAACAAATTCTTACTTATTCTGCAGAGATACACAAACTAGAAAATGTTACTTTGATCTATCAGAACTTGTTTCTGATCATAACTTTAATTATAACCTTAGTTTTTTTTCAAGTTACAGTCTAGAAGTTTTCTTTCTAAGATCACATTGAAACTGTTTTTATTCTAGTTTTTAATATGCTATGCTGATTAAGGTAAAGTCCAATAATTGTACTCATTGAATGATGTTTTTCTTTATTTCTTTCTGGAACCTAATTTTTCATATAATGCTTTTAAAAGGTAATTTCTTTGTATCCACACATTATGGGCAACGTGTTCTTATGCTATAGTCTCTTTCCTCCTCGCTTCTGTATACATGATTAAAACTAAAATACATAGTTGAGTCTTGGCTCTTTCAAAATTCTTTATGAATCCTACCAAATAATTTATATTGTCTAACTTCTGCTTAATATGAGCTTTCAAGTATTTTTATAAAAACTGAAAAACTCAAGTAGACCTTTACAGCATGGATCCAGGAAATCACAGGAGGTATGCTTTTTGCTTCAGTCCATCAAGGTAGTGGCCAAACTCGAAACTGACTTTGGTTTTTCATGTCACAAATGTCCTAGGGTTACTATCACTTTCTTTTATTATTTTTTTCAGTGACAGTGAGAGATATGAGGAATTACACAAATAGATCTCTAAGATAGGAGAAAACAGGAAATGAAACTCTGAGGTCAGCAAGCATGTGTGAGCATAAGGAGTAGATCAATGGACTCGAATATTTCATTGTGATCCAAAGGACCAAACTACAGCCACACATGACACTCAACACCTATGCATTTTAGACTTATACATATACTTACACAACACCAATATTCTAAAAAAAGTTGTTATGGGTAAACTCTCAGCCTGCTAGATGTCAGATACACCAAGTTCATGTTCTTTAAAACTAGAGAATGAATTCTAAAGAACAGTGGAGGTTAAGTGTAGGAAATACATATTGAGAGAAAAAATAGAGCTCTTGAGAGAGAGGAAGAGACTTGGAAATGGGTTTCCGTCCCTGTTCCCTTTTAAAAAATAAGTTTTACAGAGTAAAATCATAAAATATGAGCACAATCATCAGATGGGTACAGTACAAGACAAAACTATGATCGGTCAATAAGATTATGAGCTTAGCGCTTAAGTAATACTGATCAATAGGGAAGCATGTCATTTAGCAGGTGTACATGGAGAGACTAAGGACCTTGTCAGGAAGAGATAACCCAGGGTGTCCTGGCCACCAGAAGGGCAAGCAGTGTGTACCCGGTGAGCATAGTTTCTAATCCATTTTTCTCCCCCAGAGAGACATGCAGGCCTGGTCCCTGTGTCTTTATCCGGAAGCTTGGTCCAGAGATGCGCTTCTGGACAGAGCTGTATTGTATTTTCATCCTCAGAGGGTGTAGCCCTGTCTCACTTCCTGGAGTATTTTATTTATTTATTTATTTATTTATTTATTTACTTACTTACTTACTTACTTACTTATGGGACCAGGGTTTGATCTCATGACCTTTTATTTACCAGGCAGGTACGTGTGCCATGGAGCTATGTCCCTGGCCCCTGGAGTATTTTTATATAGTTTAGCAATCTATAATATCATCCGGTAAATGAAAACCTCTAGAAACACATAGAGACAATTTGTTAATGTGAAGAGAGAAGAAGAAAGTTACAAATTATATCCATTTTTAAATATATATCACTTGACTTTTTTGTAATATAGACAATGCTCCAGGCACTTTCATCCCTTCTGATCTATCATTTCTTTGTTTCCTAATACATTTCCTTTTCATCTTTTATTCATAACAGTTTTTAAGTATGTATTTTAAAAAATACATTTCTGTAATGCATACTGATTACATTTATCACTGTAAGTATGCATATGCACATAACTCATTTAAAATATTTTCAAGATTTATTTATTTACTTGTTAGTTACAGGGTCTCACTGCACAGCTTAGACTCATAGTAATCTTCCTATCTCAGCTTCCTCAGCACTGGGATTACAGATGTGTGCCACCCCATCCAGTTTCAGTGGCTGGCATGGCATGCAGTATCAGGGATTGAACCTGTTTTCTTGAACTTGCCAGGCAAGTGCTTAGATCACCAAGTTATATTCCCAGCCCTTAAATTCTTTTTTTAAAGATGCATGTTATTTTACTTAGCAAGCAACTTTCAATTGATTTCTAGCAGTAAAATTAAATAAAAAGTAAATAAAGTTTAGGAACAATTAAGAGAGTAACAATAAAGATACTTTTTTTTTTTTTTTTTTTTGTCTTTTTGAGACAGGGTCTCACTATGCAGTTGAGGCTGGCCTAGAGCTCCCAGGCTGGTCTCGAACTCGCACCAATCCTCCTGCCTCAGCCTCCCGAGTGCTGGAATTATAGGCGCGAGCCACCACACCGGCAATAAAGATACTTCTATTCCAAAGAAAAACAAAGAATTAATGTTTTTGCCTTTTATATGGCCCATTGGGGAATTTTGCATTTGTGTTCTCAGAACTTATAGATAGCAAGCAAGAGCAAGATTCATATAAATACAATACGTTACCATAATTTGGTTGCATTTTGTATTTCGTACAAATTAGAAATATTCATACATGATTGGGTAGGGAGATAGCTCAGCAGAATAAGTGCTTACCTGGCAAGCAGAAGGGTCTGTGTTCAATCCCAAGTTTGCAAATAATTGCAAATATAGTAAGTGGCCAGTTCAGTTTATAAACCAGTGCACACACCTTGGTAGAATTATGATGCTAGCATAGTATGGTATCAGCTCCTAAACCTTTAAAATGAAAAGTCTTTATAATATCCCTAGATCTATTAAATGATTCAAACAATATTATAAAATTAAAAGAAAAAATTAAAACCATGCAAGTGCTAGATGTTCATAATCAAACATTCTCACTTGAAAGGATTTGGCCACACAGTTTGAACTTTTCACAAGACCCATCAAACTCGCTTGTCCATTTCTTTCTTTATCCTAAGTCCCAGATCAGGATCTCTTTGGAAATAAAGGACAATTAGTATAATTCCAACATGCCTGTGAACATATTTATTTTACTGATATTATATTTTTTATTTTACCATGTACCATACCCATTAATTTTTAAGCTTAGATTCTGATTTATAACGATTTTTCCTACTTCCTACTACTTACTATTTCAATTTGTTTCTTAAATATCTTGTTCTTTAGACATTCAGTACAACTACATGAATCAAAACTCTGCCCTCTTTGTAGTTGTTCAATATTCTTTAAGGATAAAAACAAAAACCATATGATTTTGATGGCTTTATAAATGCATAATTATCACCCAAAGCAAGAATCTATTTCTCTATGAGGTTACTTTAAAAAATATGATATTCTTTGATAACTCATCAAGTATGTTATGCTGTATGTTTCCATCACTTTATTTGTTGAACTTTTTTTGGAAAACAGAACTTTTGTCATGTAAAGGCTTTGACCATGCCCTTACCAAATTAATAAACTATACTTATATCCATCTTCTCTCATAGTCCCTTTCTTTCTTTCTTTCTTTCTTTCTTTCTTTCTTTCTTTCTTTCTTTCTTTCTTTCTTTCTTTCTTTCTTTCCTTCCTTCCTTCCTTCCTTCCTTCCTTCCTTCCTTCCTTCCTTCCTTCCTTCCTTCTTTCTTTCTTTCTTTCTTTCTTTCTTTCTTTCTTGTACTAGGGATTGAACTAAGGACTTTACGCATGCAAATCAGGCACTTATGTGGCTGAGCTGTCTCCTCAACCCTCTTGTAGTCTTTAAAGTGGGGGAGAGTCTTTCATGACCAATATTTCTTCACTTCATTCCGACAAAGTTACATCTTTCTTTTCCACAGACTTCTCTCCTGTATCTCTATTCTCCCTATGTCAGATGATTTTACTTCTTGTCCTAAAAGTCCTGTTATGGTTCATCACTCATGGGTTCTAATCCTGTTTGCTTTTTATTTTTTATGTTTGGTACACTGTGGGAGCCCAAACTGCTGGCGTTCATTTTGTAATGACATCATCATCTTGCAACAGCCTCATCTCACGATAGCCTCTAGTTTGGTTTCTATTTTCCTACCCCCTGCTATTTTCTCATAAATCACGTGCTCTTAAGTCCCTCCCCTGTTGCCTTGGATAACTGTGATGTGCTTCCGTGTCGCCACTGTTGCCTAGGATACATGTGATGTCATAGGCGGAAATTACCTCATTTCCACACCCTGTGTATATACCCGAGTGCCTTTTTGAATAAATGAGACTTGATTAGAATCCTGTCTTGTCTCCATTTCTCATGTCTCTTGTCCCTTTCCCCCTATAATCCCCACTCTCCCACTAGGATCCACACTGATTCCTCTCTCGTCGATGGAGACAGTACAGGGTCTCACTAGGCAGGTCAGCCGCATTATGATTGTCCTGTTTTTAGCCTTTCCAGCACTGGGATTACAAGTTTGTGCCACTGTGACCAGGCTCTGTAGCTAGCTCAGTGTGCCTGGGGATGGGACCGGTGTGGCATGTGGTATCAGAGATTGAACCCCAGTCCCAGCACTTGCCTAAGCAGACGCTTAGTCTGATGAGCTATCTCATTGGTAACATACATGGTTCTTTAGTCTATCCCAAAGTTTTATGAAAGAGCTATTTGTAGTTGCTATTACACTTACTCTCATATATATAAAACTTATGTCCAACTAGCTTCCTCTCTAATTTATTTGCTGATCCTGCGTTGAGTAATACAGTCTTTATCTTACAAAAGTCATCAATTTATCACAAATTTAGTAGCTGGAGTGACAAAACATTGTTCTCTTACAGATCTAGAGGTCATAATTAGTGAAATTCAATAAAAAATTATACTTCTTTTAATTCTAGAAGCTCTAAAATATTATTACATACCATTTCTATCTTCTAGCAAATGTTCTCATTCTAGAATTCAGGTCCCATATCACGTTTCCTTTTCCTCCCTCTGTTTCCATAATAATTTTGTTTTGTGTTTTCTGTTTCTTCTGTGGCTCTTTCATGAGGATAATTGTTTTTCACTTTATTTATTTATTTATTTATTTATTTATTCATTCATTCATTCATTCATTTTTGTGGAACTGGTGATTGAACTCAGATCTTTGTGTTTGCCAGGCAAGTGTTTATTCTACTGAGCCATCTCTCTAGCCCCTGCTTTTACTTTAAAGAGGGAAAAAAGTGATACAGAATTTCAAAACAATATGATAGGAAATTAACAGGGATTATTATATTGCATAGTGTTATATTCAAAGTAGTTGCTCAGATGACCAGAAATAGGTATATAGAATTGATCAAAAATATAAACACTAACTGTTCCTTTCAATGAACTAATAGAAATTGGTAGTACAATTACCTTAGCTATCTTGTCTATATACATATATTTGTTCCCTTCCTTCTTTTATCTTTTTCTCCATCTCAGTTGTTCTTTCCTTTAGAGCAGTTTCTTTCCTTACACTATGTCTTTTGTCCTGTTTGGAACTTATTTATTGTTTTAGTTTCTTAAGGGAAACAGTATGTTTCTATATGCTAGATTAGTTTACCTCACTTAAGAGACTAGTTTGTGATTACATTCATTTACCTATAAAAGCTTCTACTTTATCTTTCTTTAGGGCTGAATATTACACCACTTTATAAAACTCCACATCTTTTTTATGCATTTCTCAGTTGATGGATATTGGAGTTGTTTCCAGCACTTAGAAACTAGAAATTGTGCTGCTACACATGTGGATACATGCATACCACTGTGGTATGGTACTTTCACTTCTTCTGGGAAAATACTCAGAAGGGGAAAATAGCCATTTCTAAATCAATGCGTACTCCTAGGTTTTTGAGGACTTTCCACGCACACTTCCACAGTGGTTGCATCAGTCCACCCTCCTGGCGACATTGGGGAATGGTTCATTTTTCCCCCAGTCTTACCAACGTTTATTATTGATGGATTTCCTAATGATAGCCATTTTTCTGGAGTGAGATTTCAGTGCTGTTTACATTTGCACTTCCCAAATTAACAATTATGCTAAATATTTTTTTCATATATTCATTTGCCACTTATATTCTTTCATCTGAGAAGTGTGTATTCATCTCAGTTGCCCATCATTGGAGTATGCCTTTGAATTCTGGGGGCCTAATTTTTTAAATTCCTTGTTTATTATAGGTTGAAATTCTCTGAGGGAAAATTGGCTAAAAATTATCGCAAATTCATGGATTTTTTTTGACTCTGTTGCTGATTTCTTTTGATGTGCAAAGTTTTTTGAAAGATGAAATGTAGGAGCCGGGCACGGTGGCTCACGCCTGTAATCCCAGCACTTGGGAGGCTGAGGCAGGAGGATTAGTGTGAGTTCGAGACCAGCCTGGGCCACAAAAGTGAGCTCAAGGCCAGCCAGAACTGGACAGCGAGACCCTGTCTCAAAAAGACAAAAAAAAAAAAAAAAAAGATGAAATGTATTTCCTTGATTCCTTGAAGTAGTTCCTCTTCAGTTTGGTTTGTTTGTTCATGAAGTCTCTGTTTACCCTCATGTCTTCAAGATTTCTACCTACTGTCTCCTTCAGTAGATTTAATGTTTCTGTTGTAATGTTTAGATCTTTAATCCATGTTGACTTCAGTGTAGTGCATGGTGATCGACAATGGATCTAATTTAAGTCTTTTTCATGTGGAAAGCTAGTTTTTAAAGCACCATTTATTTAAAAATATATTTCTTCCAGTGAACACATTTGACCCCTTTGGAAAGGATAAGGTGATTGAGTATCTTTGTAGTTATGTCTGCATCTTCTAATATGTTCCAGTGATCCTGAGGTCTATTTTTCTTTTCGCTAGTATCCTGATGATTTTATCATAGTAGCTTTGTATTATAATTTTAACTCAGGAATCATGATGCCTCGTGCCTTTTCTTTGATGGCTGTATGGGAGTGTAGACTAGTGTAATCCCTGTAGAAATCAGAATGGACATTCCTGAAAACTAGGATTAGATGTTCCATTTGACCCACATATTTTCCTTCTGATTATCTTCCCAAAAGAATTTTTAAAAAATGCTCCACAGGAATAGATGCATACCCATGTTTTCAGTAGCATAATTTGTACAAGCTAGATCTTGGAAATATGATGAATGCGCATCAACCAAGGAATGGAAAAAAATGAAGTTTTATTTTTTATATTATGGAGTACTACTCAACCATAAAGAAGGATAAACTTGAGACTTTTATGTGTGTATGGATGCAACTAGAAATCATATTAATAAATGAAGTAAGCCAGACTCACGTGTGTGAACACAAATATATTGTCTCTGCAGCGTGAGAACCTGAAAGAGTAAACAAGCTGCAAAATGTGTAATCGATATTTTGACATGGGAAGAAGCTTTTCAAAAAGAAACAAAAACTGGGATGGATAAAAGAAAAGAAGATGTAGCACCAATTTTTCTTAGTTCATTGAAAAGAAAGTTTTGTGCTAGTATTTTTTTGACAAATACCTATATCTTGTAGTCTTTGTAACTAATTTGATGATAACAATATGCAATATATTAACCTTTATTATGCCCCTATTATGTTCTTTTGAATTTTTTTTCAATTTTTGTCTTTTAAACAAAAGTAAAAAGTCATGACCAGAAATGACAGATGTCACTTTCTCTCATACTGTATTGACTGGAAGCATTTTATGTATTCATAATTCACTGAAAAACCAAAAATTAGAAGTATTGTGTACTAGTGTGTCTAGAAATAATACATTGGTGTTATGGTTTGTGTCTAGTTCTCCCTCCAGAGTCTCATACAGTCATGAGGTGGGGACTTCTAGAGTTTGAGATTAACTGATGATCTACTGGGATCATGGGTGATCCAATGGGATTATAGTCTTAGTACTGATGTACTGGGATTATGGGTGTGAGAGCTATACCCAACTTGGTGCAGACAGCTTGAATGCAATATAAGAGAAACAGAGAGGCAGACTCTCCCTTAGTTGCCAATGTTGCTGTTCCACCACCATGAACTACTGCTCTTTGCCATGTGCTCCTCTGTGCTGCACCCAACCAAGCATGAACTGAAACCCCCTGTAACTGTGAGGTTCATTTTGGTGTTAGTCCCAGCAATAAGAGAAGAGGAACTGAGACAGTTGTTTTTATAATCTTTATGGAGTTTATGCTATATTATTTTACTTAATAATTTTTATGATTTGAAATGAAGTTTGAATATATACTCATCTTTCCAAATACTGAACACCTAGACTCAGCCATATTTTTTTAGTGATTTTTCTATTCATATCTTGTGGTAGGTATCATTTCTTTACTTAAAAATACTTGCTAAGCACTTGTACATATTAAGAACTCATAGAATATAAATATCATTTTGACCTTTATTTGGAAGTATAACTGTTGATTTTTTGTACAGATGAGAGTTGAAAGAAGATGCAGCAATATCAAAGTTGCTCAGTAATTTAGAGAAAAGAGATAAAACCCTGGGCTGAATTGGCATATAAAAGAAACTTGAAAGATGAGAGATAGTATGGGAAAGAAGAAAAGTCAGCAAAATTTGTTATACTAGTTTGGAAACTGGTGAAACACTGTTTTAGATGCTGGCAAACAAGGACATGAGCGTTTGGTAGAAAGAGCAGGCAGAGTATAACGTTGACTTTATCACTGCAGAGAAAACTATGAAACATTCAAATGAATATGACCAGAGAACACTTGGATATAAGACCAAAAGCAAGGGTAGAGAACATAATAAAATTATTAGAGTAAATTAGATCATCAGAGACAGCACACAGAGTGAGAAAAGAAGCCTTGCAGCCATCACTAAAGATTGGCAATGAATTGTGGGACCCTTTCTCTCCCTGAAGAGGAGAGAAAAGAATTAAAGTGAACAAAGAAGAAAAAACAAGGAAAATCCAAGTGAGCATAATACCACAGAATCTAAAAGGAGAGTGATTTAAGGGAAGTAACGTAATCAAATTTGTTGAAAATTTCAGATTAATTTAGTTTTACTAATACTCAGCTGTAAATTAGTTATATTCTATCCAACAATAAATTAATGACTCCTGGCCATTTTTATGCAAAATTCAAAACAATAATTTTGAGTTCTCTGTTTCCTAATATTGTTAATGTATAGTTTATTAAATATAGTTTAAATGTTATTACTCTTATCACAAACTATCTTTTTATCTCATGTACAGCTCATAACAATACTAGAAATAGCACAGAAAACACACATACTTGCAACCTGTGAGGTTGTTCTTTATTACGTGGCTGTGTAACGGTGTGTGGGCTTACCCAGTCCCACAGTCTTCCTAGGGAACACGAGACTCAGTGTCTTCTGGCTAGGTCCAAACTCATGTACATTTAACAATCTCTGTGGTATAATTCCTTATAGATAATCTTCTGCATTCTTGGACAATTTTTTTTCTTTTATGAGGAAGTACTATGGACAGCAACATGTCTCTGGCTATATTTACACTGGTTTGATGCTATTATTATTAAATTATTTGAATGAACACCCTCATTTCACTTTTGTTTTACTTTTAAATTATTGTAAATTTTTTACTTTGTTTAAACTAAACTTCATTAAATTTTAAAATTTAAACTCTATTATGCTATTTTTCAAAATTTATCATTTTGTTCACTTCCAGACTTATAAGAGTATATATTCAAGTAATTTCCATAGGTCCATGCAGCCGTTATTTTCTGAGCCTTTGGATACTAGTGAATCCAATTTCTATGTCTTCATAATATTATCTTCATGAGGTGTGTTTGTGTGTTTGCCACGTTTTCTTTGCTAATCATCAGTTGCTTTTAGTGTGCTCTCTTATATGTCATATTAAGTCTAATTTTCTTTCCTTAGTAAATTGCTAAGTTATTTCGCTTAGTCTGGAAGCTTTGAAAAATTATTTTTAATGTAATACAGATATGTTTACCACTATAGTCTATTTTTTACACTTTATGATTTCATCTCCAGCTTTGTGTCTTTTAAAAATTATTTTGTTTTAACTTTTTGGTATTTATTTACACTGCATGAATAAATTTGTTTTCTTTGGTGACGTCCAACTTCTTTAAAATTTTCTATAGCAAATTGAGATCTGATTTAATGTTTAGATTATTTACATCCTCAGATTACTGCCCTGAAGGTTAGTAATTAGTTCAGCAGGACTTTTTCTGGGGCATCATTAAGGAATCCAGTTTGTATACATATTTTTATACCAACAAATATTTCCTTCATCTGTTACATCAGAAACTAGGCCAATACCTCACTATATTCCCGTCTGAAAGAAAAAAAAAAAGAAAAAGAAAGGAAGGGAATGAAGCTAGGGACTTTTCTTTCAAGATAGCTATTGAAAAGCTTTCACATATCATTGTTAAGACGTTAATTACATCTCCAACATTAGCTGGAAGAAAAGGTGAATAATGTGAAGTGTACCTAGGCAACTGTGTTTAATTAAGAGTATTAGTGTGAAAAGAAAGAGCAATATATTTGGATTGTTTCGGCTTACAATTCTAGCTCTTGTGATTTTTCTCTAAAAAATTTCCAACATAATTATCAGCTGTCATTCTCCTTTTCCTGAATTTGGTAACAAGTTTTCATTTTTAACAATATCTTTGATGAGTTATTGTTACCCTCATTATTTATTTACTTATTTATTTGGTACTTGGGATTGAGCTCAGGACTCAGGCTTGCCACGTGGGCACTGTGCCTCTGTGCTATGCTTTTGGTTGACCTCACATTTCATAACACATGGCTTTATTTTCCTCTTTAAGCCTACCTACATCATATTCTGTTTTGTAGTCCCATGCATACAATGGAGGAGCTGTATTTGGTACTGTGGAAGTGGGCTTTCATCACCTGTAAGGTGTTATAGCACATGGCAAAAAGCAAGAGTAAGAAGCAAAATGGCAATGCAGCAGGAAACTGAGATAGATCACTAGTTACTCATGGGGAATGAAAAGCCAAAAGGCAGCCAGAATATTGATATTTAATGACTACATTTGCAATGAAGAAGATGGTGAAGGCGTTGCTGCTGGATACACTAGACAAGTGATTAGGTAAGCAATACCTACTGTAAAGGAGTGAACAGAGCATTCTTCTTGCAAAAGAAGAATGCAACAGTCAGCTTCAGGTTGTGGTTATGAATCACCTGCTTTGTAACCAATTCGCGGAAGGAATCTTCTCTGGAATCACACAGGCCTCAGCAGAAGTGTTATCTTGAATCTTAGGACTCAGGCTCCTGGCCTGTCTTTTTTTAGGCTCAAAAGTGACTGTTGGTGAAAAGCAATTCTAGCCCAGTACCTCCCAATTGCTATCATAAAGACACAACCTTGGATACACTCACTAATTAAACTGAATGACAGTGTAGAGAGGTCACTTCTATGTGGCCTGCATTGTTGCTAGTAAGCATAGCCACATTTGGGTCTGGGAGAGGGTGATCATCCACAGTACCCCTTCTCTCTTTGGCAGCTGAGGTAACTGGAACAGAGTCAGGCCTCTGTACATGGCATCTAGCAGTTGCTTGGCTACAAGTCCTCCATGAAATGCTTTAAGAAGAAGAAAAATGAACACATAAATAAGTACAATATTCAAATAAATACAGAAATGGTTCTTGAGATAGGAAAATGAATTAAGCTGACAAATCACATCAGTTGATTTGTTCCAGTCTTACAACTGGGAGTTAGAGGAAGTAGCTTTTGAGATATAGAGAGAACTTCTTTTGGCAAGACATCAGTATCTATGTTTATATTTTGCTATATAGCTCCTTTAACATGCTTCTTTCTTCTTCCATGGATAGTGGTAATGATTTTAAAATGCAATGGTGGCATTTTAGATTTCCTTGCAATTGTCAGCTTTTTATTAGATCCCATATCTAAAGCATAGTGTTCTCTAAGACACTGGCCTGAGTTTGTAGCTTAACATCTATATTTCATAATCTCCAACTATTAATCAGCCAATTTAGTCCAATTATTAACAAACTGTACAGTTTGAACCAAGTGAGTCAGAGTCATTGATCCAGTCATGGCACAAGAGATTAACAAAAGTAAAGACACTATACATCAGTAATCAATCCAATCATTCTCTTAACTGGTTCAATAAAGTACTTAATCAGCATCTGTCCCAGAAAAGAGATGGGAGAATGATACCTGGGTTCTGTTAGATTTACTGGAAGTCATATTCCAGGTATACATTCTACAATAATAACAGAATGAGAAGCTAATAATTAACTAGAATGGATGTAATGGGAGACATACCAATTAAAACATGAGCAGAAAGCCTTATTCCAAATGACGTTACCATAAAGAAGTACGTAAGGACAGTATACACAAATATGAACACTTCAAAGTTTAAAATTAATTAAGGTCAATTTAACTTTTTCACCCCTAGTGGCTTTCCTTTTACTCACCTGAATATGGCCTTTGTAAATGGTAATGTTAACTTCCAAATGGAATTGCTGAATGGGGTCAGTATTTTTGTTTATGACCAAATGGGGTACAATGGTATTTAATCCGTGCCCCTGTCCAGTAATACTTTTCACTGATAGGGACTGGACTGAAAGATCTGTAGACAGACTGAAGGATAGGTGTCCTCAGCTTCTACCTTCTTCCATGAACATTCCAGATGGAGCCTAGTCTACAAAGGAAAATCTGAATTTATCAGCCTTAATATTCTCATTTGTCTTTCTATAAGCTTCCCATTGATCCATATGTCCTTCATAAAAATAAGAGAGGAGTACACTGGATCGGCAAACAGGCAAGTCAAGTTTAAATTCATGGTATAACCTGCATAAAATGGCATCTAGCCCAGAGTAAGAACTACCATTTAATATTTTACATAGGCCACCCATGACTGAGATCTTATGGTAAAGCAAGACTCAAGAATGTCATCTAACACAGAGACACAGAGGACTAGGTGACAGAAATTGGAAGTGAGGTTCATTCGAGTTTGTTCTTCCATAAAGGTAATAATTTGAAGTCTAAGAAAAACTATCATCTCTAGAAGGTCCTATCTAGTAAAGGGAAAATATATGAGGGCTGATCACTTTTGTAAGTGAGTGAACTGGTGGTCTTGCTGTCAGCATGATGTCGGTGGACATCCATAATGGCGACCTTCATTCAACACTTGTAGGAAGACCAGGAGACACTGATATTCTTTGCCAGGCACCAGAGAGACAACATTCTTCACAGATAGTGAGCTAGAGAGCCCCGGAGGAGGCAATGGATGAAGCACATGACTTAACTTTCCACCAGGGATTGGCTCCTACCGCAACAACCTTCGTGATTGCCATGCTTGTCACCATGGCTGCTGCAGTAGGTATTGCCTCAGCCCAGGTAATGGAATATCTGACCTATGTATGTGCCTAATCCACTTCTTTTGAGGCTTGTTACCCAGACAGATTGGTGCCCAAAGATTTTTCAATAATTGCTTGTCCCTGAGAATTATAGGGAATTCCAGTTATATGTTTAATTCTACAAAGCTAAAACAAACAAAAACAAAACAAAACAAAAAATGCCCTGTTGAGTGCATCTATCTGTTATCATTTTTTACAGTATAAGCAAAGCTAAATAAATAATGTTGCTGTATATGATAGACCTTTCCATCTTTTGTAGTCTGGGAAACAGTATTTGAGCAGGAGCAATGAGTTTAACTGTTTATTTGTTTTTTCCTGATATATTTGGTATAGAGTCTCTCTATGTAGCTCAGACTCATAGTGATCCTCCTGTCTTCAACCTCTCCAGAGCTGGCATTAGAGGTGTGCGCCACCACACCCCATCTCAGTAGCAGGCTCAACGCACCAGTGGGTGGGGCCAGCAAGGCATGTGATGCTGAGGATGGAACCCAGGCCCTGTGCCTAAGCAGGCATTTAGTCCACTAACTTATCTCATCAGCCCAAACTGTTGTATTTTTTTTTTAATCTAGATATCAACTACTTTGAAATGTAAGGCCTAGCCAGAGAAGTGTTACTTTCTGTTGATTGTGGTTGTTTTAGTAGTGGAATTTCTATAGAACACTAACAGATAACAGCTATATAAGTTTATAGAGAAAACTTGGAAATCAAGAGCCCCAGATAATATTTTATCATGATTATGATGATTACATATTTTTTGTAACATACTTAAATATCTGTCTTAATATAGAACAGTGACAGATATGATATTTACATATATATTGTACAAGTGTTTAAAGGCTCATATTTGACTGGAAATATTATGTTGATTTGCATATATCTCTTACCATATGTAGCTGAAGCACAAGAGGAAAACAGACATTTGAGAGGAAAATATATATGCTATCATCATTAATTTTGGTTTGATATTTCAAAAGATTGCACATCCAGAAGGTATGAACATATTCACTACACTATGAAATTGTTAATAAATGTCATAGTTACATAGAATTATTAATCTCAATTTAATTTTGTACCTAGCATGTTTTAACAAGGGCTCATAAGAATATTTATCCTTCTCAAGATGACCAGTGTAGATATAGCACAACAATATGTTTAACAACATTTATTGGGGTGTGTCTCTGATAAGGCTATGTAAAATGCTGGGATCTCATTAGCCTCCCAAACTAGTTCTGTAATGACCAGAAAAAAAATTGTACTTCCTCTTTATATATTTATTTATTTTGTGTGTTTATTTATTTATTTATTTATTTTATTTTATTTATTTATTTATTTTTTTTTTTTTAGAAAATCTTTCATCATGTAGTTCAAGTTGTCCTTGAACTCAGTAGCTAAATTGAAAGTGGGCATAAAGCCTGTGGTGCTTGCTAGTAAGCAAAATCACACCTAGGCCTGAGGGAGGGGTGTGTGGCAGTCCACCACAGGCTGCTAACTTGGACCCATTTAAAGAATGAGAATTATATAGTGGGAAAAAGAAAAGGTTGGAAATGGGATCAAGGGACATCTACTACTATGTGTTGACTGACAGTAAAATGACACTATGCAGAATGGCGAGAGATACTGCAGATCAGGTAGAAAAAGAGAAGTTCCTCTCTACTATAGATGGAAATGAATTTTGGAAATACTGGAAAACAAAATCTGAAACTTTATGGCAATGCTCAGATGTAGAAGTTCTTCACTCATACTGTTTCTCCAAGTAAGGGGAAGTTTCTCAATCAGTGGCTGTCTTAGTTACTTTTTACTCATTGCTGGGAAAAATACCCGACACTCAAAATGAAGGAAGGAAAGGTTTATTTAGCTCCCAGTTCGTGGAGGTTTCAGTCCATATTAGGCTGGCCCAAGGCTGCGTGGAGCAGGCCAGAGAGCATCCAGTTCATGGCGGTAGAACAGCAACAAAATGGTGGCAGAGGTAGCCACCAAACAGGGCAGCAGAGAGCAACAGCTACAGCTTTAGTCTGTCTCTCTGTCACTCTTTATATTACATTCAGGCTCTCCCTTAGGATATCCGCCCTAGACCACACCCATAGTCTTAGCCTTACTCAGACCAATAATCCCATCAGCACTAAAACACAATCCCAGGGATCATGAATCAAATCTCTACCTATAGAAGCCACACCCCATGATTGCATGAGGCTTTGGGGGGATAACTAGACAGAAACCATAACAGTGACTCAGTAATTGCATTTCTGAAACTTTCCAGTATCATTGGCATAGGATCCCATTCAAGTTACACATTTGACTTATGTAACTACTGTAGCTATGGTTCCTTTTCAGCCTATTTTCCCAGAAGACAATTCTCAGAGAAGAGACTATGTTTACTTCATCAGTGTGGATAGCAGAAGGTTACATATTTTGGGCAAAAAGTGTCATGGAAATTTTTGTGTGTTTTGTGCTTAGAGAAGCACAGTTCCATGTTGCTATAAACACATATTTTATATTTTTATGTAAAATAGAAAAATAAGCCAAGTCCAAATTCTTTATTTACAAATATTTTGACATACTTGAGGTGATATAAAGCAGGTCTTGTGTACAAAGTAGTTGCAGTGAATAATTTAATATAGGTAACATCAACATTTTATTTTTAAATAACAGTTTAAAACTTCCTTTGGGATTGGTTTTTGCATAAGAAGCATATAGCTATTTTTTGAAGATGAGTCATCTTAATTTCATGGTGATATAGCAATGTATTTAGTTATGACAAATTACAAAATCTCTTTTCCAAGTTTATTAAATCATATAAAAGTAAATTTTCTAATGTCATGCACAGTTAGGGAGGTAACAATAATGTGTAGAAACTGATTGTAATATATTTCAAAGAATATAGAAACAAGCCACCTAATAGCTGCTATAGCTTAGGAAAACAAGTAATGTAAAATGTGCTAATTAATGTAAAGTTAAACAATGCAAACATTTGTTTTGAAAATCTTGAAAATTAAATTACTCTGATAAATAGATGGCCAAGTTACAACCCCCCCACCACCAAATTTCTTGGAATCTGACTTTAATCAATATTAAATATCATGGAGTTGTGAATTTTACATAAATTTGATTAAACAGAGCTTAGAGATAGTGCTAGATATGTATGCTAATTTATTATGATAATTAGAAATATGGGAGAGACTTAGTTTTTATTTCATTTTGTATTAGTCATTGGTTCACCACTGGGACACATGCAGTTTAAAGGAGAACAAGCTTATTTTGCCTGTTTCAAAAGATTCAGTCTGTTGTCAAGGCTCCAAGGAAGACAGCATGATAGAAAGGCCTGATGTGGAGCGGAGATGCTCATGTCACGGCAGCCAGAAATCAGAGATAGAAGAGAGGACTCAGGGATGAAAATCATTTTCAAAGTCATGGTCCTTGGTGGCTCAACCCTTCTAAAGAGCTCCCCCAGTCAAATATGAGACTATTAGGGAACATTTCAGACCTAAACCATAACATTCAACCTGTGACATCTATGCCCACATTTTTCTGTTATCTGTAACAGCCATCAACATCTTAACAATTCCACCAAGGTTAAATCTAGGCAAGGCATGAGAATGTATGTCTGTAATTCCAGAACTTGGGAATCTAAGGGAGGATGATTGCCTTGAATTTGAAGATGACCTTGGGCTATAAAGTCAGTTCAAGGCAGACCTAAACCTCATAGTGAAATGCTGTCTCAAAAAAACGAAAACAACAACGCGAGTCTAAAGTCTCTTCTGAGACACTAGGAAAACTCTTAACTCTGATCCACATGAAACAAAAATAAAGAAAATCTGCCTAATGTACAACAGCACAGGGCCAGCATTCCTATTCCAAAAAGGAAGAGTATGGTAATAGAATGAAATTGGGCCAAACAAAGCCAAAATCAAGCAAGACAAACATTAAATGCTGTAGTTCCGTACTCAGCACCAGAATAAGATGGTGGTAAGACATGAGCCACAAAGATCATGGCCATCTCTGTCCTAATGGGCTTTCTGGCTGCAGCCTACATGACCTCTTTCTTTGACTTGCTCTGCTCACTCACTGCCTGTGGCTTTCCACCCTATACCTTCATCTGCACTTTCAGTCTCATACACTGCTGTCATTGATTCATAGTAGTGTCCATGAACCTGTTACACGTTTTCTTCCTGGCCCCACAGGCTTTCTTTCAAAATCTGAGTGAAAGACCTCTGTGACCCCATATTTCTTACATTCTGCATGCATATAAACTCAGCACAAGTGGATGACTCCAAGAACAGCCACCTGTTTGGACAGCAGTCTGGACTCCTTAGATCATAGTATATTGGCCTCTGAGTGCTTAGATGGCTGAGTGTGGATGCACACATTGCTAGGTGGCCCCAAATGAGCAGGTATCCCTGGTATGGTCTTCTCAATGGAGTTTTATTCCCTTGTGTCTGTGATGAACGAGGTCTTGAGGATTTCATACGTGCTCTCAAATAATATATCTCCTTATAGAAACACTTTGATAACCTTTTAGCAATTGTGCTGTCGTTTTTGTCTAGCTTTCAAGTGCTTCTTTTCTGGTAAAACTACCAACTTAGCAAAATCATTCAGTTCTGGTTTTTGGTGCTGACTCTGTAAATCTGGTTGATAGGAGCCAGCGGTCAGTTGTGTGTTTGCTGTTATCATTCTGCTACTTTGAAATTCCACTCCCCAGATTAATCTTCTATTTTTAAATAAAGCCTCACACAAAGTCTGAACATGGGCAAAATGAAGACAAAATTTCTGCCATAGACAGACACAGTGTTACATGTTGAAAAAAAAAAATCCTTTTCCTCATTCAAAATCTTATGAACTTGGGCCAGTGGGATAGCTCAACAGAATAAAGCATTTTGTGAATTCTTGGAAATTGTTTCTTTATTAAACACATTAACTGGAAACATTTATCCTAGCCTCTGCTTATCTTTGATTTTCTCAGAAGGGTTATTTGAAGAGCATTTTTAATTTTCATGAATTTTAATTAATACATTTGTTCTTTTGTTAATGATACCTTTGGTGTTAAATCTAAGGAGTCTTGCTTCTGTTAAGGAGGTAAATACTTTCACATTTTCTTCTTGGAATTATTCAGCATTCATTTTATATTTTTAAAATATTATTTCTAAGTTTTGGTTTTCATGCAATACAAAAATCAAAATTCATTATTTCTTTTGTATAAAAATATCAATCTTTTACTACTTATTAAAACACTATCTTTAACTTGATACCTCATTTTTGAAACTCAAAATGCAGTTTTCTATATGAGAGCCTCCTAGTCTGTCTACCTATATACAAATGTAGTACTATTTTTTTTTTATTATAACTTTAATGTGAAGAGTAAAAACAAGAGCAAGAAAATAAGCAAAGAAAGGAACAGGGTAAACTGTAACAATATATGCCTTACCGATTTTCAAAACAAAAATAGCTAATCAACAGTGATTGATATATATATTTTCCATCAAATCTGTTGCTCACATTAGCAGATATAGTTATGCAAGATGGGACTTATGATTGAAAATTGCAACATGCTTTCAAGATATCCTTAATTTTTGTTCTTGACTACCATTGTCTTTTATTACTTTTTTAAAAATTAACTTCAGTAAGAGTATAGTATTAATTGATATGACAGGTATTTCAAGCACGGACTTACTGTTACACATTGCTGTCCTCATTGTAGTTGCTTAGTTCACAGATGTAAACACCACAAAACTTTGGGGACACACATGTGAAGCAGTGTTAAAGGAAGGGGACCTCAGGCTAGTCAGCCAGATCAGCCCAATCAACCCTAGTGATCAATGGGCTGAGAGATGTCCCAGCCAGATTGCCCTGAAGTACTGCGCTTCCCATTTCTTCTCTATTTTCTATGCCTTTATGATCTTGAAACATTATTGAATTTCTCTTAATCACATTTTTTTTTCTTAGGTGAAACAAAGAAGAAAACAGGACAAGTTCAAAATGTCTGTGAGAAGAAACTTAATCAATGGATATACAGTGTTCTGCTTAGAAGCATATAGATATTAAGTATTAGTTAGACATGTAGGATGAAAGTTCTACCACTGACTTTCATTATAAGGGATACAATTTGAGTTTTCTTTTCAAATGAAGGAGCTAGATTTACAAAGTACTCTTCACACTCTCTCAGCCTAGTATTAAAACAAATCATGTATTTAATTTGTACTACCTCTAATAGATTGCCCTCAGATGATCTGAAAATATTCTACTCTATTGCATATGTGTTCAGCACATTTAAATCATTGAATCTTTGTCACATCCTACTTCTGGCTTTTCTTTTTATCTCTAGGTATTATTTATATACAAGTAAAGTTTGAATGACTGGTTTCATTTTATTTGAATCTTTTAAATATTTTAACGAAAAGAAATTGGAGTGCTCAAATACAATATCAAATATAGTTTTCTTGGTAGCACTAAATAAAGGTCAAAGAGATTGAATTAATAGCATTATCAGTAATAGTATCAGTATCAGTAGTAATAGTAGTGGTAGTAGTAGTTGTTGTTGTAGTAGTTAACTTTGTAGAATACTCTAAATTACTTTCTTAGTCACCTTTCTTATTCTGGGGACAAAATACTGGGTGCTCAGGATTTAAAGAAGTTTATTTTGGCTCACATTTTAGAGGTTACAGCCCTTGCTTGGTGGGAGAGAGATGGACGGAGTTGGGTGGGTCTCATGCTCCAAAGCCAGCTAAGCGTGGAATCAAGGGAAGGCCTGGGAAGAGAAACACACCAGCACGGGTCAACTCCTCAGGCCTGCTTTCTGCATGCCATTCCCACACTGTGACGATGAGTCAATTAAGAATATTTCCATCATCCAGGCCCATTCCAAAGGTCCTGACTGTGATAGTGGAAGACTCTGGGGACATCTAGCTATAAACCATAACAATCACAGATAATTCTTACTCCAAATTCATGTTTCTTTTTCTATATTTCTTAATGTTTTCTCATTGATGTAAAAAATATTAGATTAATTTTGACTGAAACTATGAGATCCTTTTATTTAAACCTCTTTCCATTCATTAGAAATCTTACTTTTTGGTGACAATGAAAATTGATGCATGGACACAGGTGTGAGTGGTCAAATATTGAGCTCACAATATCATAGCTTTTGTGACTCAACAGAACGTTTGACAAAAAGAAAGAGAAAACACAGTAGAATGACTATTGTTGAATTCCTTTCATCTTGTTTAACGAAATGCTGTATCATTTTGAATGTGGTTTTTAAATATTTTTCAGTCTTTTTTAAAAGATACTTTCACTTTTCATAAGTTCTCAGGGAGATAAGCTGTCCAAATAATGAAAAATCTAGTACAAAGAAGTATATGGTTATTTTTAAACATCCTAGCATAGGCAGTTTTTAATTCAGTAGCAGTCTACAAAGTGAAATTCTTGTAAAAGTTTTAATGACTTTCATTAGCATTCTTTCTTAAAATTATTATCCAATTAACAGGCTATAGTAGTTCAGCATGTCAATGGAACTTTGTATTTAAATAGCTCAGTTCTTGGTTTTTGGCATTTTAAGCTTCAGTGAAGCAGAACAGTGAAAGGATTTTCTATATTTATGATGTGTGCCTTTCTGTCTCTGGGTTGATTTAGCTTTGGTTTGAATTTTCAGTTTTGTTTATTTTAGAGCTCTTCTTTTAATATTCATTTAACATATTAAACCTAATAATGGAGTTATGGGAATTTATATGTAGTAAAGACAATGAAATTGAACTCATAGCTAAAATTTAATTTTACTCCAATGGTTTTTTACAAACAAAGCAGTAACATTTCAAGTCATAAAACTTAGCAAGCACAGCTGTGTAACACATGTGCTTGTATCATGCCAAGTTATGCTTTTTCTTTTAGAATTAAATAATTAAGTGCACTGTATCGTTTCTTATAAAGTTGAAGATTACGATAGAGAAATCCTTCTTCCATTTCTTTAATGATTTTAGTTTGATGCTCCTAGACCTATTTCTAGCATAATTATTTATCAATTTATAATATTTCTAAAACAAAGATAATTGTTACTATAAGTCCAATTAACTTTGACTAGATTTATAGTATTTTTTCCCATGTGTGTCTAAACTGTTTTTATTTTAAAACAGAACCAACTAATAACTCCCTAGAATTCATCTGGCCTTGAGAGACAATTTGGTAGAGGGATTTCGTTTTCACTGAAATAGAATCATGTGTTCAGAAAGATGTATAGTTACAAGTAATTGAAGGCAATAATGCCTTAGTGGTCTTTGAATACATTTTTCTAAAATATTAATTTCTAAGGGGTTGGGAAGATCGCTTATTGGAATACGTGCTTTTCTGGACAGCACAGGGACCTGCATTCAATCCCTAGTACCACCAAAAAAATAAATAATTTCTGTATCTATCATAAGAAATGTGCTCCCAGAACCTTCAGTAGAGGCTTCATACTATTGATTTCTATTAGTCTTGTAGAGACAGAAATCACTAAAATTCAGTTTCTTCACACTACACTTGGTACACTGATAGGCATGTGGAGGACAGGCCAGATAAATTCACAATCAAGAAGCCATAGGAGAAAATTTATGGAAGTCAGTATGACTTCTAAATATACTACAAATCTTATTCTAAGACTCCTTTCCATCTTAAAAATATTCTATGAAAGGATTCTTAAACTTATCAGGAATGATGGGAAGAATAATCTCACTTCCAACGCTTTATTTTTTTCTACATTTCAGTAAAAATTAGTTTTCTTGGTATATACAGTGTGACTTCTTCCTCTGAAAAAACAATGTAGGATATTAGCAAATGTTATGGTTTGTGTCTAGTTATCCCTCCAAAGCCTAGAGTTTGTGATTAATTCATGATCCAATGCAGGGATTATGGGTGTGAGTGCCACACATCCCTGGGTGGGTAATGTGCATACAATATAAGGGAGGGAGAGAGGCTTTCAAGCTGCTGCAGCCTCTGATCCTCCTTTTGCTCATTGCTGTTTTCCACCACTATGAAATGCTGCCCTCTGCCATGTGCAATTCTGTCTTGGAGCCAGCACAGCATGGACTGGAACCTCCACAATCTGTGAGTTTAAATAAACCTTTCCTTCCTAATTTTGGGCATCGAGGATTTTGTCCCAACAATAAGAGAAATGTTATAGCTTGTCTAGAATACAGCTAGGACACAGTACTTTTTTAAAAAAATCTAAGTGAATATCTATCTATCTATCTATCTATCTATCCATCTATTTATCATCTATTGTCATTCTCCAATTCCGTAATTTTTTAAATTGCTGGTTTTGAAGATGCAGCACAACATTTTTGCCTTTTTGATTATTGTTTCATCCCATTCAGAATTTCCTAATAGTTACTTAACCCACTTCAACTTTTTGTTAGGTTTTCTAGAATTATTTTTACTATATGAAATATAAAGGTATGTTTTCATGATGTAAAACATGAAAGATATTTCAGCAAGTAGCTCTAAATCAAATTAGCTTAAATAAGGAAATATAACTTGCTTATAAGTGGTAGTCATATCTTTTAAGTGTTCTCATTTTATCATTAGTTGATCTCATCCTCAAAAATGTTTTAGTGAGGCCATCCAAATAGCTCAGTGGATTAAAGTGCCTGCAAGCAGGTACAGAGGCCAGAGGTTTGTCCCCCAGGTCTGCTGTACTGGTCCACCCCCAGAGCACATTGAGAATGACAGTTGAAACTGGGTGTGGTGGCATGTGTCTGTAATCCCAGCTCTTCAGAGGTTGTAAACAGACTGATCACTATGACTCTGATCTAGTAATGAGACTTGAACACTCTGTAGACCCTTCCATAAAATAAAATTTTTAAAAAGTTTTAATAGAATAATTCTAGCTTTCATATGTAGATGCAGCAACAATATACAAAGATGAGACTGAGGCTAATGTACTTTATTTTGAAGGATTTTGGATAATTTCATAGAAGCCTCATCCAATGGACCTTTCAAGTTTAGATGAACAAAAATGTTTCACAGTCCAATTACACTACATACCTGTAAACTAGTTATTGCTAAGAATCAGCTTATATATACCATTTTGCTATTTTCCTTTTTAAATTTTATATATTTTTGTGTTAATTGACTTTTTACGTCAGTTATTTTGACTCTTTTTCATTTTCTTTCTGTTCTTAAAAAAATATTCCTCAATGTAACCATGGCAGTACTGTATAGTTATATTTTAAATTTTAAAAGACTAGTCTGAATTAATATCTACATAACACATAATCTGTACTTCTATACAGATTGTTGGTTTTCTTTCTAGTATTATTATCATAAATACTATCTGGGTATGGACTCTTGGTTAATATTTTCTTTTCTTTCAGTAATTTAAGTATTGAATCTCACTGCCTTCTGATTTATATAAATTCTGAAGGGAAGTTGGTTCTCGATGTTATCAAGGATAGCTGAGTTTTGGAGGATGATTTGGTTCAACCTGTTTTTCCACCCACTTAAGACTTCTCTATGTTTTACATACTTTGAATATAATGGGCATAAATATAGGTTCTTTTGAGAGTATTATATCAGCTTTAGCCTTCTTATGGAAATTTCTGAATTTCCTGATTATAGATTGTTTTTCATCAATCTGATATATGTTCAGCCACTACTTCTTGAAATATTCATTTTCTTTCTTTTTTTGCAGCAATATATTTTATTTTATTTTATTTTTTGTTTTTTTATTTTAAATTACTTTTAATAAGAGATAACAATATGAGAGTTTCAAAACATGTTAGTAGCACACTCAAAATAATTGACACACTTCATATTGCTGTTCTCACAAAAGTTATACAGAACACAGGGTGCAGATGTGACAAATTTTCTAATCAATATTGGTTCAGAAAAAAAGAAAAAAACAAGAGGAAGAAGAAGAAAAAGAAGAAGATAAGGAAGAAGAAGAAGGAGAAAGAGAAGGAGAAGTTTAGTGCTCTTTGAACTAGGAGGAAGTAGTTGTGTACATAGTCCAATGTTTAATAATGGCAGTGGGTTACCGGTGAAACTGGCAATGTTGGAGGCTGTTGATTTAAGCCTCTTACAGATCACCATACTAATCTAGCTCTGTGTTTTGTGCCTCATAATTAAGCTTTTTTGCTGGGTGATCAAAGGCAAGTTAAAGCAAGACCTGTCTAATAAAACTTTCAGCATTTGTATTTTCCAAGGTCAAATCTCCTCAGGATTAACTTTGGAACCATATACAGTGCTTTGTAGAACTGTTGTCCGTGTCAGACATCGGGATGAGTCACAGCCATTGCTTGACCAGTTTGCTCTCTATAAAAGCCTGAGAGAATATGTTCTCCCCAGGTGACTCTCCCTAGGCACACTATACTTCACTTATCCATTTCTTCTGAGGTTCCATAATCTCTTTGACCAGAAAATTTGGGAAACCACTGAGTTATAGGATGTTACAGCACAGGTTCTCTTATATCCTGAGTCCTCACTGACCTTGAAGGGCTAGAGCCAAAATGAGAGCTATCCTCATAGCTCTTTATTTTCTCCAAATTTTGGTCTGTTAACTTACATTCTCAACCCTCTAGCAGAGGGTAATTAAGCTCAACATCACTGCCTTTCTAAATATCAAACATCTTAGACTTAGCTTGACATTGATATTTTCCTTCAATCATTGATATTCTAATAAATCTGTACGGAATGTGATGAAAGCAGTTACACATTTTTACATAGACATTTAGAAATCTAAGGATGTACAAAATTATAGCCTGTCAAGCCGATGGCATTTTGCCTAGTCTCTTATTCTCAATTAATACTCTTTTTTGTCTTTTTGTTAATCAACCATGTACTTGAGGGAGAGTGTAGCACTAGTTGAGTTTACATTAGAAGCAGCACACATCTAAAAGTCCCGAATGACACACATTCCAAGAGTAGTTTCAGTGTTGCTTCAAAACTTTTTGATTTCCATTCAACTGTGTCATTTTCATGTACTATTTTTCAGTATTTAGTATTTTTAAAAAATCTGTGTTAAGGGCTGGGGAGATAGCTTAATACAATAAGTGCTTGCCTGGCAAGCACAAGGTCCTGAGTTCAAACCCTGGTACTGCAAAATAAATAAATTAATAAATAATAAATAAATGTATCTGTGTTAGCTTTCAATTCTTACCCAACTTCAGTATGTGAGCAAGAGGTAAAAGCTTGGCAGGTTTTATAAATATTCATCTAGCTTTGGCCATATATGTAATTTTATAGAATCACTAGCAGATCCAGAAATTTGCTAAAAACATTTCTTCCCTCAAGTGTCTTGTCCTAACTCTTCATTCTGACTTGGTTTATCTGATGCTGATCTCAAATGTGGTGTGTCGCCAAAGGTAACCGAATTTAGCATATAATTTTCCGTGTTTACAGCAATTGTTATTGGGTCACTTCAAAGCAGAGATTTCTACAGGGTGTTAGAATAGAGACAACCCTGAGTATATCCCCTGGAGATCGACCAGAGCTCTGAATGCACAATGAGAATTACCTTAGAATAAGGAATATGTTACTTCCTTGGTACCAGAAAGCCTCTAAAGGGAACATGGGCTCTCCTCTACATGATATATTCCAATTTATATATAAATTGGAATGGTAGGCAGGTAAACAAAACTTTATAATATTCTCATATCAAAATTTAGCACCTTACTTCTTCATTAAGCAACTTTCTGGATGTTAAATATTTGTTGTTATATTCTAGAGTTCTAAAAAGTTGGTCATTCTACATTATCAATTTACTTATTCTTTCAGTGGAGCAATGCATTGTTAGTATTCCTTATACTTGGATTTTCAGTAAATTTTGGAACTCGCACTTGTATCATTAATCATGAAACACGAATTTCACTGGATGAAGAAATATCTAACCGATTAGTAAAGCACATTACTGGGTGTTTATGGGTAGGTTGTGGATGGGAGGTCTTGAGTCTTATATTGTGCTCCACCCACCACTGCGTTCCCTGCTTCTTGGTTGCCACAAACCAAGCAGCTTTGCTCTATTATTTTCTTCTATGATATATTTTACCCCAGACCAAGCCAATTTGTAGATTGAACAAGTGAGTCAATGAGATCTTTCCTTCTTTAAATGGTGATGGTCAGGTACTTTGTTTGAACACAGGGAAGCTGATTAAGGCAGAAACTGATTAATATGGGGGTGGGATCATTGCTGTGATTGTATCCGATAAGTGTATTAGTTTTAGAACTGGCTGGAAGACTTTGAAGAGGTTCAAAGATGCAAGTGTGAGAAGCTTTAAATGTACCAACCAGAATCTGATGGGTAATTGTGATCATAGCTCAGAAGACCAAAATGCTGAAAAGAATGCAACAAAAAAATCCAGGCTCAAATATTTCTGTTAGAAAGTAGGACTCTGTTGGCAGTTAGCCAAGAATTCATGTATATTATACTCTTGCAAAACAACAACAACAACAACAAAATCAGCATTGTTTCATGTCCTGAAAATTTATAGAAGGCTGAGATTAAGGATAGAGGACTAATTAATCTGGGGAATACATTTCAAGACATCCCAATATTCAAGCAGTAGTATAGACACTGCTGGCTGCTTTCAGATATTCAGAGAAGAAAGGTAGTAGAGAAACATTTGAAAAATTTTAATTTCATCCCAGAAAAAAAAAAAATTGTAAAGTTGCGATGAAGACTGTGTGCTGTCTAAAGATATGAGATCAGAAAGAAAGCACTTTGGGTATGAAGAAGATGACTTGACAGCACCTCAGGAATCGGCAGCATTCAAAGGCTCAAGGATGCCAAAGTGCAAACTTTTCATTTGAGCCTCCAAAATGTGTACTATAGAAGGGCACTGGTTCCTCAGGATTTGTGATTCATTTCACTTGCTCAGCTACCCAGACACTCAGCAGTTGCTACAGCCATGGCCTTAGTCGTTGTGTGGGGGGTGGCTGGGCAGCTACTGCTTTCCATGGTTACTGACTTTGGCATGACCACATGATGCTGGGTCACTGCGATCTAGAGGGCAAGGTGCCAGGAAGGGTTCCACGCAGATTCAAAAGGAAGGTGTTAGAGGCTGCAGGAAAAAAAGCAGCTAAGGGAGCACTGAATGAATCTGTAAAAAATAAAGCAGAAGATACAAGGCAGACCTGAGACAACGGAGCTTCCAAGAATGTGGCATATCAGTGATGAAAAACTGCAGGTCCTGAGGCCATGTGAGGCTCCGCCCAAAGCAAGGGCAGAGGGATGGGGCCACACATGCTCTAAGGGAATCATATTTCACACCATGCACACCAGATCTCAGGCAGGAAGCGATAGGATTTAATTTGTCCTGCTAGGTTTTTGGTTTTTGAGACTGAGTCCACTCTGTAATTCAGGGTAGTCTTAAACTCACTACACAGTCCAGCTGGCCTCAGACTCGGCCATTCCTCCTGCCTCAGCTTCCTCAGTTGTTATGGTTTGTATCTAGTTTTCCCCCAAGACCTCGTGCAGTCATGGAGTGGGGACTTGTAGAGTTTGAGACTAACTCATGACCCACTAGGATTAGATGTCTTAGTACTGCTGGGATTGTGGATTTTAACACTCCTGTGATTGTAGGTGCGTGTACCTTCTCCAGCCTGAGGCCTTAGCCTGAATGTACAATAAGAGAGACAGAAACAGACTCCGTCTGGTACTCTGTTGCCCTGGTTGGTTGCTTGCCTCGGTGGCAATTTTTCTGCTGCCATCAACTGCTGCTCTCTGCCAGGTGCCTCTGTGCCTTAGATCCAACTGAGTGTGGGCTGAAACTTTCAGTATTTCTAAGCTAAAAAAAACCCTTTCCTTCCTTCATTTTGGGTGTCAGGTATTTGTCCTAGCAACGAAAGAAGAGTAACTGAGGCACCAGTGTTAAGATTATAGGTACGTGCCAATGGCATCTGGAATTTTCCTGCTAGGTTTTTGTCTCTCTTTGGTCTGATTCCGTTAAATCTCTTGTTTTCTTTTCTTCTTTTTTTTGAAAGTAAGATGTGGAGCCAGAGAGATGTTTCAGCAGCCTAAAGCACCTGCTTAGGCAAGCTTAGGCAACTTCAGGGACCGTGGTTCAATCCCTGGCACCACATGCTATGTCAGCCCCACCCTCAGGCAGGCTGAGCCTGCCATTAAAAAAAAAAAAAAAGAAAGAAAGAAAACAAGGCTATCTTAAAAAAAAGAAAGAAAGAAAGAAAAATACCTGCCTCAGGCCAACATAGTTTGGGATTATAAAATTTTCTCTTTTTTAAAACAGAAGTTCAGGGTAAGCTTTTGCAGAGAATCTCACAAGAGCCTCAGACTTTAATTAAAAAAGAACGCAAAAGACAAGAAAAACAGCAACTGTTGAGATTTGGGGAAGGAATTATTGTGTATTGTGTTTCTGGTAGTGTACAAATAGCTGTGTTATATTGGGCAGCATTTTGAGTTTAGTGGGTATAAGTATGTCAGTTTCTTTGGATGAAGACCAGCCTCTAAAGGAGCAAACTGTGGTCCTGAGCAGTTGGGATGAATTACAGGGATGCCGTTCATTTCTCACGTTTGTGCCTTGGCGTCAGATGACTATAGGCTACGAAGGTAGGCCAGTCAAATATTTCCTTTTAAAAATTGTTTTGGTACTGTGTCTGAGAGTTAGGAGCACTAACACCAGAGTACTATTATAATTTACATAAGTAGTGCTGATTTAGCTTTAAAAATGGTTAGAATACATAAACCTTATCCAATATTCTCAGACCCCAATTGAAAATATTCAATATATAAAGCAAACTACATTCTAATATGATTTCTAAAGATGTGAAATCTCTATCTTCTTGAAAATGTCAGTAAGGTAATAGATAAATAAAATATAGGGAAAGAAAACAATCCAAAGATTTAAAAGAAATTAGCATCATAATTTTGGGAGGTGAAATTCTTGGATCTAAACTGTAACTTATGTAGGAGAATGAGGAAAGCTGAAATACTTCAAGCAGTTTGAGAACTCAGCATTATTTTGTAAAATCCAGCAGTACTCGTTTGTGGTAACACCAGTAAAATGAACACTCCAACTTTCTTTCATACAGGTTTTGTTCAGCTTTCCACTGCTGCCTTAAATAATGACATCACACATGCCTGAATAATAACAAGAAAATTTGAGATTAAGACAAACAGAAAAAAAATAGGGCAATAAAACGTTTCTTTATTTTTATTTTAGGGAATAGTCTACAGGGTGTTCAGGGTTTCACCACTATATGAGAGTCATAGTGATTCTCCTGTGTACAGCCTCCCAAGAGCTGGGATTACAGGTGCATGCCACCAAGCCCAATCTCAATTGCTATCTCAGCATGCCCCAGGGGTGGGGCTGGCACATTGCACATGCTTGTAGGTGCTTTAATCCACTGAGCTATTTGGCCGGCCCTATTACAGAACATATTCCTTATCTATTCTCTGACAAGAAGTATCTTCATGGCCTTTATCACTTTAATGCATTGGTATTTTCAATATGGTAGGATATTTATGTTTATAAAGATACAGTCAGAAGATATTTTTAAAAGGAAATTATATCAGTTTTATCAAATGTAGTGGTAAAACATTTTAGTAATAATTTATAGTCACTAATTGACCCAGGGAGATAGCTCAATAGAATAAGTTCTTGCCTGAGTTCAGTCCCTAGTACTGCAAAAACAAAACAAAACAAAATAAAAGAAAACAAAGCAAAACAACATTGTTTCTTCACACACACAGAAAAATAATTTATAATCATTCTCAAAAATTTTGAAAAAAATAGATAATGAGGAACTTCTAATAACAGTGTATGTATAGTCTACCCTAGTATACTAAAAAATCTGCCCATTCTTAGGTAGCTATTTCTATTTTTATTTTAAAGAGGAAAATAGAAACAAAAACAAATTACAAAGATGAAGACAAAAATAAAGCAATATAAAACAATAAAAATTCTTTGGCCAATTTTAAATATCTGTACTCTGAGGAACTAAATTAAGATAGCAATGTGTAATATAACAACCATGGTTGAATACTTTTCGTCTTGGTTTTTCAAATGAGTTTTATCTTTGATGTCTTATCTATTATTTTATACATTCCTTATGTTAAATCTTTCTATTCTTGATCATATTCTGTCATTAATTTGTGTGTGTGTGTGCATGTGTGTGTGAGTGTGTGTGTGCGTGTAGATCCACTGTGGTAAATGTTTAATTATTATAGAGATGTTTGATATTCTTTAAATATTTTTTATTTTCCTAAGGTCAATTTACCAAATTTACACTTTTTATACTATTTTTTTAGATAGCTTAAAATTCTTTTTATTTTTATTTCTTTATTTCAATGTATTCATTTATTTATTTATTTATTTTGCAGTTCTGGGAATGAACTTAGGACCCTGCACTTGCCAGGCAGATATTTATTCTACTGAGCTATCTCCCCAGCCCTGAAAATTCATTTCTTTCAAAGTAAATAATAGTGAATGATCCATCACTTTAGATATTGTCTTTTCTCTATCTGTTAAATTCTACATGTTTCTAATTTTTCTTTGCTTTATTTTTTTCAGAACTAGGGATAGAACTTAAGACCTTACAATTGTCAGACAGGAGCTATGTCACTGTGCTATCTTCCAGACCCCAAATTTTTCTAATTTTGCTACTTTTGTTTACAAAAGTTGCTATCCTTAGTTATGAGAATCTATGTAATATTTGAGAGAAGACTGTGTAAAACGATAAAAGTAAATAAATATTTGCTTCGTGTACTTTTTTTGAATCCAATGTCTGAAGCGATCATACCTAAGGTCTCCATTGAAATTCAATCTTAATTATTTTAAATATTAATGTAGGCTAAGAGCCACATAATTCTTTGGAAAGAATTTCATAGTATTTAATATACTGGTGTATGATGTCCATTGGGATTTTACTTTGCCCACCAGTGAAGATAGCAGCTGTTTCTGGTGCATAAAATCACAACACAACAGCTGAGGCGAGCACAGAAGTGTCCTACAATGCGAGTGCTCCACACAGGGAGTTCAGCCATGCTGGATACCACTGCTCAGGCTGGAGCGTCAGCAGTCGGGTAGCAGCAACATCTATCATCGGAGGCATCTCTGGTGTGGAGCACACTCAGCTGGCTTGGTGTTTGTTTTGGTTCTTCACGTGTCTTTAATCAGTTCTGTTGTGTTTTAATATAAAGTTAATCATTATTGGTGAACACATTTTTCCTTTTTATAAACCAGTAAGTATGGAAATCTAAAGCAAATAGTGGAGGTATGAGGTATTACTTTTCTGTTTCAAGAGCAATTATTCAGGTGAAAATAAGAGTCTGTGGCTTGAGTTATAATTACAACAACCAGTAGAATATTTTCCAATATATACAGTGGTTTTTAAGTATATCACTATGTTCAAATAGTTTTGAGTGGGAATAATTAAATATTGATGGGTCTTAAAGTGCAAGCACATGATTCAGTAGAGCACATATGCATTGACACTTTATTCCTATGTGGCTCGTGACAGATATTAGATGCACAGTTATTTCATTTTAGAAGAGAAAAGGCTTGCTAAATTTTCAGTAAATCTCCTCTCTTAATAGTGAACAATTAAGTGAGTTTTATCTTCTTAGTAACGATATGTAAAACATATTTTACAGAGCACAATTTTTATGAAATTTCACAAATAAGCTATCCATGTTCCAATTTTAACAGATATTTTTAGGAATATATTTCAAAGATAAAGAGCACCCCTTCTTTCTCATTCATAGGGGAATCAACAGCCTCTTAATATGCAAGAGTAGTCATGTATTTCTAATACATACCCTTAATGTTACAATAAATTATCGTAGAAGAGTAAAACTGTGCAATAGAAAACAATGATGGATTTGCTACTTAGAACATTGTGTGCTGCTGTGGAATGTTGCACTATGTTCTTGCTTTGTACTTTGTTGGTTCAGTTGGAACCAGTTTAGTATAGTTTGGACTTTAGCAACTAAGTTTTTCTAAAGACAATGATAGCAGTTGTGAAATAATGCAAAGGACTTACATATTCTCTTAATTAATAGAAATTGTCTTCCAAGAAGGAAGCTTTATTCGGTGTTCTAAACTATAAGAAACTGAGAAAACTCCACTGACTCTCTGAATACCTTTGTCAGAACTTTCTTCAGCAGCCTTTCTTTAACTCTGACAAAGGAAATATTTGTTCTCAGTAATCAAGAATACATTGTAATTTTGCCTTGTATTAAGGTAAGGTTTTCCCCTTTACCTAATTGTAGTACTTAAGTATGCTTTCAGGAAGATTTCTTGATTGGAATTTCTACTCTTCATTGATTTATAGAGATTATACCTTGGGGTCACATTTTTGATGTAAACTAGATAGGGTATTATAGAGAAATAAATATAATACATTTCAAAGTATATGGCATTTTTTAATCTCAAAAAACTGTGCTTAATAAGAAATAGCTCTATTTGGTGAATGTGAACCAACAATCCAATGCTCTATCTCTTTTAGAGACTTTTATTTATAACAAGAACAATTATCTGGGTCAAACTGACAGATGAAGATATCATTACTCACAGCTGTGTCATAGACATATTCCTCTCTAATGCATAGTGATCACAATACTACTAGAGCTACTATCTTCTGTATAAATTCTGAGATGCGCTTTAATTCACATTCTTATTTTTATGATGTAAACAAATTCCATTTACCATCACTAGGGAATATATTTTAGATTATTAGACCATTAAGCATATTTGTAACAATGGCATCCTGTTAAAAGACATTTTTATGGGCCAGCAAGAGAGCTCAGCATATTAAAGAACCTGCTTAGGCAGAGAACAGCAGCCAGGGTTCAGTCTTGGATGTGCCATTCTGGTCCCACACCCAGGGGCACACTGAGACAGTGATTGAGACTGGGCATGGGGGAGCACACCTGTAATTCCAGAACTTGGGAGGCTGAAAACAGGCAAATCACTGAGTCCAATCTATGTAGTGAGACCCTCTAGATCCTGTACTACATACATATAAATAAATAAATGACATTTTTAGCTAGGTACTATAAGGCATTCCTATAATCTCATCATTCTTGGAAAGTGAGGTGGGAGTGTTTCAAGTTCTAGGCCAGCCTAGGTTACTAGTCTCAAAATATAAGCAAAAAGTAAGTGCAGTTGAATAATTACATTATTCAATCTGATTTAACCCTCAGCACCTCAAAATAAAACAGGAAAAAGATAAAAAAGACATTTTTAGTGCAGAATCCAAATGAGCAATAAATAAATGACATCAAACTTTCCAACTCTAAAGTCACATTCAAGTGTAAGGTCTTGCCTTGAAATCTTGAGCTCAAATATTACCTTACAGTTTACTATTTAGAAACATGAAAAACATAATGTATCTTCTCTATGGATTTAATAAGCCAATGACTCAAGAATAAAACATTTTAGGAGCATCGTTTTAGTTCTATGTATTCCCTCTTTGTCTTAATCTGAATGTACTTTTTTCTTTTTTTTTTTTTTTTTTTTTTTTTTTTTTTTTTTTTTTTTTTTGTCTTTTTGAGACAGGGTCTCACTATGCAGCTCAGGCTGGCCTAGAGCTCACTTTTGTAGCCCAGGCTGGTCTCAAACTTGCACTGATTCCCCCTGCCTCAGCCTCCCGAGTGCTGGGATTACAGGCATGCGCCACCACGCCTGGCTAAATGTACTTTTTTCTTGCTATTTAAAAGTAATTCATTCACACCACAAATGGAACAGCCTTAACTTATCTTTTCTTCTATTAACAAATATTTTATTTAAAAAAGTATTAGAGGAATAATTTCCTATGATTTGTTTTATTGTAGCACACCTTATCCTTGAATTGGTTCCATTATTGTATATCCAACATTTCAGAGAAGAGAATCTGTGTAGGAAATAATATATTTAATTTTAAAAACTCTTGTTTACTCAGAGTTTGGTCCAGTTGAAATCATATTGGCATATTCATGAATATTATTTAGATATTTGAAATAGGAACAAAATATAGCACATTAATATTATCTTCTGTAGTCTGCCAATTGTAAACAAAATTGAGATTCTATGGTAATGCTCTCATTTCTTAGATTTCATTCTAAATGCATGTACATATACACGCTCATGTAAATTCCAATATTTTGTTATTATCACAGAAATCACAACACTTTCATATCTGATATGATTAAACAATACTCCTTGAAGTAAAAGTAGCTGAAATTTAGAACAGTTCCATGTAACACTAAGCTAATCATACACTGGTTATTAGTAGTGCTGATATTTTATTTTAAAAAGCTTTGACACATAATGATATAAAATATATCTGAGGGGCCCAGCGGGATGGCTCAGTGGTCTAAAGCGCCTGCTTGGGGAAGCTTGGGCGGCTTCAGGGACCGCGGTTCGATCCCTGGCACCACATGCTGCACCAGCCCTGCCCTTGGGGCGGGCTGAGCCAGCCATAAAAATGAGTGAATAAACAAAGGTTCTGAAACAAGAATAAAAATAATAAATAAAATTTAAAAAAATAAAATATATCTGATGTAGGAAATATCCTTTTTCTTAAGTTAAAATGAATTTCTATCACAGTATATTATAGGACATTCAGGCAGGCTTGTTACATTTACATGTTTTAATATAGAATATATTTGTTATTTGCTTGGATCTAAGTTTCAGAAGTAAAGCCAAAGCATTAAAATTACGGGGAGAATTTTTATTTATTTATATGAAGGACGTCTTGAAACTTTTCTCTTGATAATGAAGTTGGACCGTTTTGCATCTTTAAAAATAATTTAAGACATATCTGACATGTGCTCTATTTGAAAGACTGAAAATTCAGCAGTCTGTTAGTTCGGTTTTAATTCACGCGTTAAATAAGCTGGGATTGCATCACGTGTTCCTAGGGCTTAATTTCATCAGAGTAAATGTATTGAATCTGCTGCTGGCGAGATCAGGAGACGTGAACCCTTGATTAAACCTGTAGGGAAGAGCTCCCTGCTGAGCTTTTATAGAACAACTGTTTAAGGAAGAAGGAAAAGTAGAGCAGACACAAAGTTAAAAGACAAATGTGCAAGCTCCTGCTTTTAATGGTATTCAGGGGTTTAGCAAACCATTAACTTCAGTGCTGTGGAATTGCTGAAAGGAAGATTTAAAAATGAAATCTTGCGATTATCCAGGGTCTAAGATGCTGAGGGATCCAGAAATACTATTTGCTCTAGGAGGTGGGGAAGCGGGGAGGGATCTCCAAGATGGGAGGTCACACACAGTCAACTGGAAATGAAAAGGAAATAGCGGTCAGTCCTCTTTGAAAACCTGGTAGCTACTGCAGAGAATGAGAATAAGTATGCTGGTAAATCTTCAGTGTTTTAAATATTAGAAAAGAATTTTTGGGAGTGTTCATATTCTATCTCCAACATCTTATTGTATTTAATAAGGAAACATTATTGTGGAAAAAAATTATCAGAATTACTAAAAGTGAGAATTGGTCAGCACTGCTGAAGATTTGTTTATGGAATCCTGGAAAAGTGCCCTGTGGAATGCTGCATATCTGGCCAAAGGATAAACTCCAAACTGTGCAGGATGAGTGACTTCTATATCTGATTTACCAGTTAATCTCTCATCTCTCATTGCTCCCTTGTAGATTATAAAATAGTATATAGAGCCAAAAAATTTGTTCTTTTAAAGACATCTGGTTTTAATCTTGGTTGTGATGAAATTGTTGTTGCATTTGTCTACATGCTGGTATCTTTCTTTTTTCCTTCCGTTTTTTTTTTTTTTTTTTTACATTTTAAAATAAAATTGCAAGGAAGATCTAAGTTTCCTTTAATAAAAATTAAATTTGAATCTGCCATTCATGAAGCAGAGAGTGAAATGATGTGTAGGTTTAATTAGAGTTGGAGGTGATGTGATTCAGATCGTTGCCTATGATTTGCCCTATGAAAGGAAACTGACTTGCAGCCAAGTTATTGATGAAAATTGAATGCCGTTTCCTGTAGAGCTCATGCAAAGCTAAGTCTTGGATTGAGCTCATCTAGAGAAAAGCTTCTGCTATGTGGTTTATGATAGAAGACATGGTTGTGGATAAAAAGGGAAGCTTGCCTCTTCCCGTCCAAGTAAATACATAGGTGCACACAGAAATGAAGTAAAAGGACTTCAGGACTTCAGAATATGGATTAGGGCTTGAAATTTTGCCCTGTAACCTATTAATTATATAGACTGGGAAAAATAGTTATCTCTATGTGTTTTTGTCACCTTTATAAAGTACTAAGAGTAAGGTTTGTGAGCGTAGAGTTAATATTTGTAGAATATTTCAAAAAGATGAAGAGGCTGGGGAGATAGCTCCGTGGCACAAGTGCCTGCCTGGCAAGTGCAAGGTCGTGAGTTTGAACCCCGGTCCTGAAAAAAAAAAAAAAAAAAAAAAAAAAAAAAAAAAAAAAAAAAAAAAAAAAAAAAAAAAAGATGCAAAGCTAGTAACGTATTAGCAATTGTTTTCTACTATTACTAGTAAAATAGTTAAATGTAATGTCACATCATATTGCTCCACATAGCAATATTAAAAGATGCTATATAAGTAGGTACATTTTTGGAAAGCAAACATATGTGGGTTTACTGTTAATGCCATTTAGCAAAATTATTTGTAAAATTGTTTCCAATATTACAAAATAACATGTTTTGGGTTAAGTTATAGCAAAGTTATATTGGTCATGGTTCCAAAACAACTGAAGGAAATTCCTCAATTGAGGGCACACACGGGGTTCAATTTGCTTCATAGAACACTGTATTTCAGAGAATTCACTTGGCTGAATGGCATGGGCAGCTGTGCCTTATCATTCTTTTGTAGGTATTCTGATTTTGTATAAAGAAAGTGTTATTAAAATTTCCTAGCAGTGGGGCTGGCAAGATGGTTCAGCGGTCTAAAGTGCCTGCTTAGGCAAGCTTAGGCAGCCGCAGGGACCATGGTTCTATCCCTGGCACCACATGCTGCGCCAGTCCCTGCCCCAGAGCAAGCTGAGCCAGCATATATACATGAGGTACGTTACCTCTTCGTCTTCAGTTTTTCCCCTAACCAGAGTATGCAGTGGCCTACTTTATTTCATTTGATCAATCTTGGTTTGAAGTTCAGACTACAAACAGGATTGCTATCCCTATTTTTTTCTGAGTTACTGGGGCATGGTTTGAAGGTAAATCCTGAGGGGATTTGGCTGACCTTGTCAGATACAAAAGTTACATGTCTTGTTACATAGATTTTGCTTTAACTTGGCTTTAGCCACCCATCAGAAAATTTTAACCATGAGGCATTAAAAAGTGAAGCCATATTAGTATCCTGAGCTGTACAGTTTCTGACACTGCCAGTTCTGCTGATAACCCACTACTATAATGGAATGTTGGACTATACATACAATTACTTTCTCTTAGTTTGATGAGGAGAAATATTTGTACTAATAGTGTTTAAAAAAGTTATGTCTGCATCTTGTACTCTGAATGACTACTATGACGACAACAATATGCATTGTATTAATTATTGTGGCTGCCCTACTAACCTGTTTTGAAACTGTCTCATTGTTATTTATTAAAAATAATTAAAAAACTGCATTAAAAAAAAGAAAAAAACTCCTAGGGTCAGCCAGATAGCTCAATGGATTAAAGTGCCTGGTTAGGCAGACACTGGGGCTCCAGGTTTGATCCTTTGCCTGCTGTGCCCAGCCTGCCCATTGGGAGTGCTGAGATGGGGACTGAGAGTGAGTGTCAAGGCACTAGCCCGTAATCCCAGTGCTTGAGAGGCTGAAACATTCCAGGTCCGATCTATGTAGTGAGACCTTGTAGATCCTGTACAAAATACATTAAAAATAGACCAAAACTTCCTAAACGTTGAATAGCACTAGGTTAGTGACATGAAATACTTTTATTATTAAATCTAGTGAAGTCTGGCTAGGTATCACATGAATTTAATTTCAGCACCTTGGAGGCTGAGGCAGGAGTGTCTCAAGTTTGAGTGCAGCTGGGGAATTTAGTGAGATCTTGTTTGCAAATTTAAAGATCCGAGAACTTTGTTCATTCTTGTGAAGGTCCTGGGTTCAACACTTACTGTGAGAAAAGATATAAAAGAACAGAAAATTCTACATGAGAAGAGAATGATCATAAATTTCCAGGAGGTTTTAATACAATAATGCTCAAAGATGTTACCATATTTTTAGGAGCTAACTATGCAATTTTTAGAAATTATGAAGCCATATTTAAATATACAGTGTAAGAGTTCTATGCTACAGTTTCATTCTAGTAAGAAATTATGATACACTTTTATAGACCTTTAAATACTAATATATGTTTAATTTATGTTTTGTGGATATATAACAAAAATATTTTACTTTCATATATCAGATTTGTAGCCTTTCAAAAAAATAGTTGTTTTGTGGGGAGAGACCATGCATTATTTTTAAGTGGATTAAGAATAACAACTATTTCAACTAACTGGAAATATTTTCTTTTGATTTGGATTAACTTCTGACATATGATTTTATAAATAGACTTTATTTTACATATGGAGATCTGTAGCTTTATAGTAGATAACAGAATCTTAATGTTTTATAAACAACTTTTTTACATTCACAATTGAATGATAAGTAGAAAAAAAGTTGCAATTAAATATCTCAAGTATATTTGACATTTAACACATTTAACCATTCATAACTTCTGCCATTAATTTTACAGTATTATTTTATGCATATAGCTTAATTTTAACCCCACAAATCAGATAATAATTTCAATAATAATATGTGAACCTATCTTTTTTTTTTT
>PVJA010002176.1:25125-111140 GCA_004027025.1 Myocastor coypus | reverse complement strand
AAAAAAAAAAAAAAAAAAAAAAAAAAAAAAAAAAAAAAAAAAAAAAAAAAAAAAAAAAAAAAAAAGAAACTCAACCAGTAAGAAATGTCAGAGAGTCTGTGGGGAAAAAGGAGCCTTCCTCTACTGGTGACAGTGTATGCTGATACAACCAGTATGGAAATCATTATAGAGATTCCTCAAAAACTAGGTTTGGGCCAGGCGTGGTGGTTCACGCCTGTAATCCCAGCACTTAGGAGGCTGAGGCAGGAGGATTGGTGCGAGTTTGAGACCAGCCTGGGCTACCAAAGTGAGCTCAAGGCCAGCCTCAACTGCATAGCGAGATCCTGTCTCAAAAAGACAAAAAAAAAAAAACTAGGTTTGGAGGTCCCATTCAAGTCAGTTATTCCTCTTCTAGATAATTTTCTAAATGAACTGAAATCATCATAGTATAGTAATATGCATGCACTCCTGTTTATAGCAATGCAATTTGTCAGAGCTAAATACTGGAAGAGTAATTAAACTCTGAAAGGCACAATAGATACTGTAAAAGGGAAAAAATTTGTTCGATGAGAAGGAAAACCTGGAATGAGGCAAAGGACAAATGAAAGAGGAAAAAGATATTTCGGTGTACATGCAGAATAGTTTGAATAATTGTATTGCAGATTTCTTCTGGTCATTCAAAGGAACAATTAACACTAAACATCTTTCTTTTTTTTGCTTTTTTGAAATTTCTTACAAATTTTCTGCTATTATTCATTTTTTTCTTTAAGTGAATCTTGCATATTTACATAACCAGAATGACTAACTTGGAGAGAGCATCATGCAATACAGCAACCATTGTTGAATTGCTATTACTTTGTTTAGTAAAATTTTGTAATGTTTCTGATTTTTTTAATCACTATTTTGTATTCTTTAAAAAAAAAAGAGAGAGAAAAAAAAAACTTAATAGCTTTCTTGTTATTCCATCTTTTGAAGAGAAAGTGGTGCCCTGTCTTTAGCGTGCATGAGGGGTAATGGAAACAGGCGTCCTACAGCCCATTCCGGGGCCTGCCAGAGTGCCTCATGACGTGCTCAGCTGTACAGAATTAAACGAACTCAAGAAAGTCAGAAACTGGAAAGTGTTTTACTGAATAATTTTATTCAATTGCTCAAGGCTATAAAAGTAAAATGCCACCTATTTGTTTGTATTTCAACCTTTAGAAGTAAAACCATAATGGACTTGACTTAGAGAGGACAGTTTAAGCTAGGATATACTCTTGGCGCTCCTTTGAGAGGAGTCTATATCAAAGACTCCTCTCAAAATTTGAAAACTGACTACAAAACCTTTCGGTTTTTTAAAATAGAATAAAAGACAATCATAGTTTTCTTTCTTTAAGGAAGGGACATTGGGAGCCGCCTCCCCAGGCCGGCCTCGGACCGCGCGCTTCTCCTGGCCCCCGCGGTTCGTGTGCGCGCGCCGCTCCCCCGTGCGCCCGCCGGTCTGGCTCCCCTGGCCCGTCCGGACCTGCGGCGTGCTGCGCTGTGGGGGCGCAGAGGGGTAGGTTGGGCCGTCCGGCGGGCGGGCGAGGATGCCGAACTTCTGCGCACCCCGCAATGCACGCGGAAGAGCACGCAGTCGGAACTGGCCTTCTTCAGGTTTCCGCGGGATCCGGCCAGAGTCCTTATAGGACTGTTTTTGAGATAAAGCAATACCAACAATATTTGACCTTACCAGTCACTTGAACAATCTACATAGTAGACGCAGAAAACGAATAAAGGAATTGTTGATGAAATTTCTGAACAGAAACAGACACATAAAGAAACAAACAATAGCAATGCTCAGAATCCCAGTGCAGAAGAGGCCGTTGATGAGCAGGATGAAGACATTTTACCTCTAACCCTTGAAGAGAAGGAAAACAAAGAATATGTGAAGTCTCTCTTTGAAATTTTGATTCTTATGGGAAAACAAAGCAAATATTTGGATGGGCATGAAACTGATGAAATGCCACAAGGTCTTTCTACACCTGATAACTTTCAAGCACTGCTAGAGTGCCAGATAAATTCTGGTGAAGAGGTCCTGAGAAAGCGTTTTGAGACCACAGCTGTTAACCCATTGTTCTGTTCAAAAGCACAACAGAACAGATGCCGGAGATTTGTGAGACCTGTATTCGTGAAGAAGCCTTCAGGGAAGTGAGAGACTCACACTTCTTTTACATCATCACTGGTGATGTGGTGGGTGGACATAGCAGGGGAAGAGCACTTATTTGTTTTGGTGAGGTTTGTCGATGAATCTCATAGCCTAAGAGAAGAGTTTGTGGGCTTCCTCCCTTATGAAGCTGATGCAGAAAATTTGGCTGTGAAATTTCACACTATAATAACTGAGAAGTGGGGACTCAATATGGAATACTGTTGTGGCCAGATTTATACTGTGTCCAGTGGATTTTCTTCTAAAATGAAAGTTATTGTTTCTAGACTTTTAGAGAAATATCCCCAAGCTATCTACACAGTATGCTCTTCTTGTGCCTTAAACATGTGGTTGGCAAAATCAGTGCCTGTGGTAGGGGTATCAGTTGCATTAGGAACAACTGAAGATGTCTGTTCTTTTTTCTATCAAACACAACTTCTTTTAGAACCTGACAATGCAATTTCTGTTCTTTTTCAGAACAGTGAAGAAAAGGGTAAAGAGCTGAAGGAAATATGTCACTGTCAATAGACAGGGAGGCATGATGCTTCTGAAGTTTTAGTGGGCCTCCTGCAAGCGCTTGTTTTGTGTTTAGGTGGTATAAATAGTAACACAAATATTAGATTGAATAACTGTATAGCTGGCTGAGCATTTATACTCTGTAGAGCAGTGACAGACTTTTATTTTATTGGTACTTTTGTTGTTCTTAAAAATGTTTTATCCTTTACAAGGGCCTTTGGGAAAAATCTGCAGGGACAAACGTCTCATGTCTTTTGCAGCTGCAGCTTGACTGCAGTACTACACTCACTCAATGAAGTGATGGAAAATATTGAAGTTTATCATGAGTTTTGGTTTGAGGAAGCCACAAATTTGGCAATCAAACTTGATATTCAAATGAAACTCCCTGAGAAATTTCATATGGCTCAACAAGGTAACCTAGAATCTCCGTTAACTTCTGAGAGTCACTATGAAGAAATCTTAAGTGTCCCAACAGTAGACCACTTTGTTTGATAACTTAAAGATATATTCTCAGAACAGCATCTCAAAGTTCTTAAATGCTTATCTTCGGTACCCTCAGTCATGAGACAGCTCAAAGTCAACGCATCAGAGAAACATCATGTTGACATGTACAGAAGTGACTTGCCCAGTCCTGACACACTCTCAGCTGAGCTTCATTGCTGGAGAATCAAATGGAAACACAGAGGGAAAGCTATAGAATTTCCATCTACTATTTATGAAACCCTGCATTTGGCTGACATCAAGCTTTTTCCTAATGTGTATGCCTTGCTGAAAGTCTTGTGTATTCTTCCTGTGGTGAAAGTTGAGAACAAATGCGAAGAAAATGGATGAAAGTGTCTCAAAGCCTGTTTGAGGAATACTTTGACAGACCAAAGTCAAGTAACTTGGCTTTGCTTAACATAAATTTTGATATAAAACATGATCTAGATTTAATGGTGGTTACATATGTCAAACTATATACAACTAAATCAGAGCTTCCTACAGTTAGTTCAGAAACTGTTGAAAACATCTAAGGTAGGTGTTTTAAAATAGGTTGTTTCGTATATCTGCTATTTGTAAGAAAAGCTGTAGGGAGTGTGTCGGTCACCTAATCAGTGAACATGATAGACCATAGGCCTGTCATTTAATAGCCATTTGATAATCCATATTTAAATGGCTGCTGTCATGCTTCTGAGATCAGTCTCTTTTCTAGAAGATAGCTTTGGAGTACCATGCTTCACTGGGCATGACCTCTAGACAGCACACTTACTGTCACCATGGATCCTTTGCCAGATATTGAGTTGTCAGTTTTGGAAAAAACAAATTTTGAGGTGATGTGAGAGAAAGAAATGCATTGTATAAAATGTTACAGTGGACCCCATCATTGACCTGTGATTAGTAGTTTTAGGTGTGTTATTAAAAATCTGTAATGGATAGCTAAGGGTTACTAGAGAAAAGTTTGTGAGCTCAACAAATTTCAGTATAGATTTTGTTTTTATGAAATGAACTTAAAAGAAGAGGATATAGTTAAAGTTTTATGGTGTTATGGTTTATGTCTAGTTGTCCCCCCAAAGCCTCATGGAGTCATTGGGCGGGGACTTCTAGAGTTTGAGACTTGATCCATGATCCCTGGGATTATGGGCTTTAGTACTGATGGGATTATGGGTGGAAGTACTTCTGGGATTATGGGTGTAGCCTAGGGCGGGAGCTAAGGCGGAGAGCCTGAACGTAATATAAAGAGAGACAGAGAGACAGACTGGAGCTCTAGCTGGTGCTGCTGCTCTGCTGCCGTGTTGGTTGGCTACCTCTGCCACCATTTTGCTGCTGTTCTGCCGCCATGAACTGGATGCTCTCTGCTCTGCTCCTCTCAGCCTTGGACCAGCCGAACATGGACTGAAACCTCCAGTAACTGTGAGCTAAATAAACCTTTCCTTCCTTCATTTTGAGTGTCGGGTATTTGTCTCAGCAACGATTAAAAAGTAACTAAGACAGATGGAAAAGCTGGCCACTATATTCCATATCTGGTTGTTGCTATTTACATTCCTTTGTTGAGCCAAATCTTCTTAAGCTTCTTAGCAGGTAAATGTTGAACACTTCCACTTCATGGTCCATCTGGAGTCAGAGGCCATCATATAGACAACTGAATTGTCTGTTTTCTCCCATCTGTTTTCATGATTCTACTGCCTCATCTTGATTTATAAACAAAACCTGGAAAACCTACAAAATGAATGTTTTGTAGTTTAACTAGAAATAATATAGAAAGTGCTGCTGTTATTTTTGGTGAAGAAAACTTTGTATAGTTTATTTCAATCTAAATAAAATGTGAATTTTGTTTAAAAAAATTAAGGAAGGGACATTATAAATGTCCAGGAACATGACATTTACTTTTCCTCCTAAATTAATTTTTGGAATGATAATAGAAACATTGATTTATTTTGAGAATAAAAAATTCTGAGATTCACAACAGGTGAAATATTTTCAGAAATCAAGAAAAAAGACCCCAAAATTTAATGGTCTCAAAACATAAACCAAATAGAAATAAGCCTCAAAAGTAGGCTTTACACATCAAATTTTTCTAGTCTTACAACACCAATACAATCTTTTGGTTAATGCAAGAATCCATGCTATTTGTACCTTAGATGCCTATAAGAAAACTCTCCAATATATATTTTTCTTTAGGGTGAGAAAATGGTTAGACTGAAGGAAAATATATATGTCACACAATTCTTGATGGAATTGTAAATAACAACTTTGTGATGGAATTTAAGAATTTTTAAATATTCATATCCTTACTGTGAGGAATTAATGAAATCATACAAATTATGACTAAGAAACATACATATTTTAAATGTCCAAGAATAAGAATAATTCATCACTTTTTATTATAGATCATATCGCAAAACATTACCTAATGAAAAATATTTTAAATATTTCAAAAACATGATGAAATATTTGTGTAAAATTATAACACCATAGGAGAATAAAATTTGCACAAGAAATATGATCTCAAAACATTTTCACAATTTACGTTTGTGATGCTAAAATAAGAAACTTTGAAGCTGGTAATTAAATCTTTTTATCATTGTAGTTTTCTAAAAATGCAGTCTGTAGATTATTAAAAGTTCTCTTGAAAAAAATTAAAACAGAAAATTAATGATGCGTTAAGTTCAGGAGAGACTGCTGCGGTATAAGTAAAAATGGATGGATTTAAATGTAATTATGTAAACAGATATCTGGAAAGTTGTTTTAAATCCTACAACAATTGTGCTTGGTAATTGTACGTATGTGTTTTTAAAGTATAACATTCAATTTATTATTTTTCTCAAGAGTTTTCTTCAGTCCATTCAGACCCAGCTCCTTACATGGGCTTTGGTGGAGGTCGTCGGGCAGCACCAGCAGGTCTAAATCAGGGTGGAGGTGTTTGGTGCTTGTGGGCTTCATGAGATCGATTTCTGACCACTTTGCTGTGAATGGCACAACTGACACAGTAATGCAGCTTCACATACAGCTTGGGATGCACATAACCGTCGAAGACACTCACTTCAGAAATGTCCCTGACAGCGGTGGCCTCCACTATATTCCGAATGACAAACTTCTTAATGGCCTTATCCTTGGGTATGCACCGGGCACAGTTCGTGCAGCAAATAGGTTGCACATGACCACGGCCCTTTTTGGCATGACCGTTGTTCCTTCTTTTTTTGTCATCTTGGAAAGGAGGGTCAAACTGGTAACTGTACTTATCCAGGTTATTTGCTCATAGTTTGAAGCCATGTGTATTGTGGGATTTAAATTATTATTTCATTCCTTTTTCAGGAATAACAAATGTGTCAAAATTTATGACCATAACATAGCACTCTCCTACCACAAAGTGACAACATCTGAAGAATATTATTGGTGATAATATTCAGAGATTAAGTCGTCTCTGTAATGCAAGAAAGAAATAGATTAACTTATATTTGTAATATTTTCTAGAAAATCCTAGTATTGAATATTAATTCTTATGTGATTCAAAAACAAGTAAAATATTCATTTGCTTAACCTAGTTAAGACTTTCCTTACCAACTAAGCCAGATATTTTAAGGATCGTAAAAATAAATCTGTAAATGGAAGAAGATAAGAAACCAGCATTTCTAGAGGATTCAAGCTAAGCGATTTAGCTATGATTGTAGAGGAGCACAATACTTTAGTCTAGATGACCTTAAATTTTCCAGTTGAATAGGATTTCACAGAGCCTGTTGATTCACCATAATGGGCAGTAGGATGAATGAGGATGTGGAAGTAACTTCCACCTAAAGGAGATAAGGAGAGTTTATAAGAAAAACAATATGGCCTGATGAAAGCTTTATGATTAATGCCAGTGAAAAGTCATTGCAACCATGAGACTTGAAGTCAAGAAGGAATGATTTCTTGAAATGAGACACAAGTAAAGAACCTTGTGACATTTTCATCTGTCCTCGTCAACCCAAGTTACAGTCAGGGGGATGGATAAACCAACTTTAATCTCCTCTCCCTATCTCATTGACAACTTCCAAGTCCAGAAGAAATGTACACCTTTGATGTAACCTATTAAGTTATAGAACCAAGGACACAAAACAAAACAGAAAAGAGAGCAATGTGGATTTGAAAATTTGAAATTAATGAGCACATAGATATGCGTGGTGGTGCTACCTTTTCATGAAATCTTATTGTCTTTAGGTTAAATCTAGAGACATAACTAAAAATAAAACATTTTAACTAGCAAAGTGGTAGAGAATAAAGTGTTCAGGAAAGGGACAACATGTGAAGCAGCTACATAACTTCACATGTTGTGTTTGTAGATTTCTAGGGTTACAAATGGCAGAGCCAGTAATGGGTGAAAGCTCTTTCTACAAAGATGTGGTGAGATAGGCATATACTGAACAGCTTCAAAGTCCCCTGTGTGGCAAAATGTCACTTTAATTAGTTGTTATGGGGAGAGTAGTAGTTAGGAAAGAAAGAACAAAATAAAGGGAGGAGCACCCTCGAGTCTGCAGGGAGGTTTACCTCAGATCTTGGTTCTGCTCTGCTCTCACCAGCTGTCAAAGGCTTGCTCTGAGCTAGTAGTGAAGACTTATGCAAGAAAGATAAATTCTCAGTAGGGGAAAGAATTTCGTGCCTGTGAATAATCTGTTAAAAATATCTGTTTAAAAATGTCTGCTTAAAAATATTCACCCTCCAGTTTCCCTCTGAGCATAGCTTTGTTTGCTTTTTGAATGCCTGTTTCTGACTGGAGACTTAACCACTAAGGGCTATGGGGGATTTCAAGTTGGGATACTTGATGACTCTCACTTCTTATAATCAGGCTGATATGAATTCACTATCCTATAATCCATTTATTTATGAATAAAACTGACTTTTATTATGGTAAGATTGCTGAGTCTTGGGACATATGGTGTATTATTAGCCATTCTAAAGATTCTAACTCTAGGCAACATCAGATCCCAAAACGGGCCTAACATGTGCAACTGTTGTAGGCAACTAAATTAGATAGAAATATTATAGACAGTTAGAGCCAGGTTCTCAAGGAGACAAGATGGAAGACAAGGTGACTATACAGCTTTACAAGAGGCAGACATCCCTGCAGTGGGCCAGACCTCAAGAGGAAAGAAAAACAAAAGTAGCTACATACTTCCTTAGGAATGCTCATCAGGGACTGCCATTCTAAATAGGTATCCTTCACCTTAAAAGAGCCTGAATGAGTCAGTACCCCAATCCCCAATAGGAAGCGACCCTGTTCCTGTTCAAGCCTGCTTGCTACTTGACTCCCTTCTCCATTCAGTATTGGCTTTAATCAATTTTACCTGAGCAATGGTGCTTGTAACATCATTGGTCGACCATAGTTTTGTCCCATCTCATGCCCACCTAAGCGAGTTTCCACGGTTTTCACCTTAGACCTGCACCACTGCGTGGTTTTCCTCTAAAAAAGTCCCTGGAAGAGACAACTTCCTGGGGACACCCACTCAGGATCCCCCTCCTGTGCCTCTTGGACAGGAGTTTTCATTCCCTCAATAAATATGTTCTGCTCATTATCTCCATTTGTTACTAAAATTCATTCTTTGGTTTTAGAGAACATGAACTTGCCCCAGGTAATTTTCAGGTTGGGAGATCAGTTTTCCCTATATCATGTGGAGATTCCCTATTGGAGGTCATCCACCCCATATCAGTTTTTCTTACTGCATCACAACTATTTAGTTAGTTAGTTAGTTAGTTATCCATTTATTTTGGTACAGAGTCTCACTACTCAGCTTGGTATTGTAGTGGTCCTCCTATCTCAGCCTCCCCAGTGCTAGGATTATAGGTATCCATCACCATGCCTGGGGTACCAGGGCTGGCACTGTATGCAGAAGTGGGAATCAAACACAGGCCCTCGTACTAGTAAGGCTAGCACTTAGACTACTGAATTATCTCCCCAGTCAGGTTAGATCTCCAGGGTTATAAGTAGGAGAACCAGTAACTGATGAAGCCTTTATAAAGATGTGGTGAGCTTCTAGGTAAACACTGAAAAACTTCAAAGGCCCAGTACTTATTTTACATTGGATTGACCCTTCAAAATACAGCATACGACATTGTAGTTTTTTTTGGAGGGAAAGAAAAAGAAAAGAGATGCTATATGCTATTTTTATATTTTAATGATCTAATGATGAAAATGATAGAAATTCACATTTCAATTTTACAACAAATCTAGCAATTTTAGACTTTATTTTAATATTTGTCTTTGATGCTTATTCACATTCCTGAATTCTCATTTGTGTTTCACTTTGTATTGAGAAGTGAAGGAGGAAAATATAATGATTAGGTGAGAGTTGGTCATGTCCTGAAATTAATTTTATTAATTGTGGAATATGTCTTTCATCTCAGAAAATCTTATCAGGAGCTGGATTTTAGTATTTGAAATGCAGAGGGCTGATCTGTTGAACACACTGCTGGGAGGCAGACATAAAGAGCCTGGAATATGCGCTCTTTTTTTATGAATGGTAGCAGATGCTTAGGATTAGTATTTTGTAAATCTCTCAGGTCTATTTTACTTTGCGCTATTGGGAAGGAAGAAATTGGGTTGTATCATAAAGTTGTTAAATATTATTTTTGAGGTAAACATAATCTCTGGATATTAATAATAATAAAACAATTTTAATTCCATTTTCCTATTATCTACCTAGTACACCAGATATAATTTTCAGTAAAATATGATAAGTACTAAAACTAATGATTCATTGCAAATTGAATAGAATAAAATGAGAGAAGGGTTGACCTGCATGGCATTTATGAAATTGTTGACTATGGGAAAAGTTAATTTATTTTCAATAATATTTAAAAAGCATTGATATATAACAGAATATTTGAGATGACATTTTATTGGGCAATGAATAGAAAACAAAGACAAAGATCAAGGAAATTTATCAAGGTAGTGTAGTTTAGTTAAAGCTATCTCACAATATAAAATATTTACGATTTAAAGACCAATTGTACTGTTAAATAACTCATATTTTTCACATGTATGAGAAGAAAAAATTATCTTATAAAAAGAATCAAAATTTGTTTGATTTTATAACTTTGTCTATAGTGTATATTTGAGGCATAATTTACTTCATTAATACTGGTAAGTTTGCTATAGTTCATATCTGGAACTAGTTGTGCTTATGAAGGCAACAGAAGATATATCAGAAGATATATCTGTTTGCAAAATATTTCTACATAAGTATCCTTCAACCCATCATGTTCCAAATCAAAGAATCATATTCCTTTTGCCATTGAGTTAATTTGTGTTCATAATACACATAGACATACTGCCAAATTTTTTTATCAATAATTTGTGTCTTGAGCTATTTTTTCTATTCAAAGCCTCTAACAAACATTGAAAATATTGTGAACATTGCCAAATCTTTGCTTTTATAATGTGTGTTTGTGTGTGTGTGTGTGTGTGTGTGTGTGTACATGCTTGTGTATGTATGTGGTGGTGCAAGTTTTCCTCCCAGTACTTGGATCTGATTTTTCTTCTGTCTTACCCAGAAGGACAGTAGCAGAATCATTGGGAAAACCTGATATTTTAAATGCCATAATATTTAGAAATACATTATGAAAATGTTGAAATTTTAGTAAAGATTGAGTCCTTCTGCTGTTAAGACCCAATAAAGAAACGTGGGCTGAATAGAGCTGAACGTTACTAACAATGTTGTGTTCTCTGGAAACACAGAATTGTTCCTCTTTGTCTCTAGCTCTCTTATTGTCCCAAAACCCAAGGACATGAAAAGTTTGCAAAGTAAAACTCCAGTGTGTTTTATTTTCAAAGAAAGTATATTTTTACTAGCATCTAATCTTATTTTTTGTAATTAATTAAGTCCTTAATACCTGATAAGAAAATAATTGCTGCCATTATTTCAATCTGTGATTAGATATTACTATGGAAGGCTGCAAAAAATACAGCAAATGACTTGATATCCAGCTCAGGCATGTAAAGAGAGTATCAAATGAAAAGAAAAATTGGATTAGACAGTTGGAGTTTTAAGGAATTTTCTTTGTCTTTCCTGAGGTAAAACAGAAGAGTTCATAAGAGGACTACATGGAACGCTTGTCAGAGTTATGAAGTTTGGAACTCAGCATTCTGGTTTCTATGGTAATCTGAGAAGGTTAGTAAGTTTAATGTAAAATGCGTTGGTTGTAACAGCATGTAAACATGGAGAAAACATTGGAGAGTGGAGGAATAAATTGGTCCATATTGTGATTGGCTGAAATACGCACCTCGGAAATGTTTATGTTGATCTCAGTCTTGAGTTATTGTTACAATGTGACTCTTCTTGGAAACAGGGTCTTTAAAGAGGTAAATATATATAAATTAAATTTTTAAGAATATGCTCCAGTACCGAATGTCCAGTACAGAATGATAGCTATCCTTATGCAAAACAGATTTGGACACAGACACAGAAAAGAAAGATCACATAAACATATAGAAAAATAGTAGTCACATATAAAATGAGAGAACTTCAACGATGAACCCAGGCGTAGGCGGTAGGAGATAGTTCAGTGGCATAATTGCCTGCCTGGCAAGTACAATATTTTGAGTTTCAACCCCAGTATGCCTTCCCACTGAAAATAAATAAATAAATGAATAAATAAATAAATAAACTCAGGATGCCCACTCTTAGACTTACTTTATTCTCAGCACCTAAGGAGATAGAAATTATCGTTTACAGCACGAGGTCTGTGGTATATTACTGTGACAGCCTAGGAAGCCTAGTACAACTAGGAACGGATGTGGCTTTAATTTCAGAAATGAGAAAAGTATGCATCAACTTTTCATGCAGTAGTGTGGCCCTTCGGCAGGAAGCAAACGTGGAGTCTTTTGAATCTAGTCAGTAAGCAGTAACTGAAGGGTGATGGAATTCCAAACAGAGGTAGTCTGCAAATGCCCAGGAGCTGAAGGGTCACATTAATCCTCCTTGTGACTGAGCAAAGCAGCCCAGACTTGCTCAGAAGTAATCCTGGAGGAGCAGAAACCACTCCCAGGAGAAAAAGAACTATTCAAGATTGCAGAAAACTGAAGGGAAAGTCTATGCCCGATGACAGCAGAGCCCAAGTACAGCATTTCATCTGCTTTGCCTGGTCTCATTTCGCCAGTAAATTCTCAAACTCTGCAGAGGTCAAAGTTCTCCAGATGGGAGAAAGGAGAAGGAAAAGGCTCACTGTTGATCTGTCTTCTCTTTCAGCAGTTCTGAGGGAAGAGAGGAAACTACCTCAAAGTTTGAAAAAAACAAACAAACAAACTGCAGACTATGTAGACATATTTTCTCCACTGAATCAATCATAAAATTTATTCAAGGCCAAGAATTTGATAAAAATAAAATCCAGTGTTTTCTGCTTGCCCATCATGTGGTCCTGGGAATGAGGTATACTGACATGCTAAGTACCTGCTTGAAGATCAGAGTAGTAAGATCTTAGTGTAGAGGAATTAAAATGAACTTTTAATCTTTAAAGGTTTTCAGTTGGAGTGGAGATTTAAATTGACTTAAGAGAGCACCACAAGAGAAACATAACTACTGTTTAAGCCCTCAATGAAATGAAGATCCAAAGAGGTGGTGAACCATAAATATCTCTGAAATACTTGGAGTAAAGAGAGATCCGTGTATAAAATAACTATACTTTGTACAGAGACTGAAAACTAGGAATTATTTACACAAGGTACGCTTACCCAAAATTATTTTGTAGATAGTTTCTTCTTAATGTTTCTTTCCTCTGGGTACAGGGAGGGCATCTTTCACTTTGGGAAATTATCTATTTCTTTTAAGAAAAGAGCAAAGTTTAAGATGCCCCTTCTTACAATTCATTTTTCTCCATTGCTTGTCACTCAAAGCAGTCTTCAGGAAAGGCCACATATGGAAATTACATATTATGCACACATCGTTAGGGAATTCTTGAGAATTGAACTGAAAAGACATGTTAAACATTTTCACATATCTTGTATACTTTAGGTTTTCTAGAACACTAAGAAGTCCCTGCTTTATACACACATCAATCAAAGTAGCTCTCAATTTCCTGAAACATAGAATTAGAGAAGCTTGGAGAGTGAAACTGGATATAACGGCCCCCAAAGCCATGATACAAGCTGTTTTATTCTCCTCTTGTTTGGTAAGCAATTCTTTCTGTCATGGTTTTAAAAAGAAAAGCAGTGCAAAGATCCTTCATAATGAAAGATATTCATCAGGTAAGACCTTAGCAATTAGTGGTCATTGCGTTACTGTCATTTATTAAAAAAAACTGCTCATAACACATCCATTTGTTACCGTTGTGTGCCACCTATCATGGTTTACTTAAAGAAGAAAAGAAAACCCTTTTATCTCCCTACTTAATAAAGACAAGAATTGTATTGTAACAAAAATAAATAAATAATGACTCAGATCATTTGTAAAATCCTTCTTTGGGGAATGGACAGATGACTAAAACAATAACAAAATCTTTCAGATTTTTAAGGAAGCTTGAGAGATGTTTTTAAGATATCTGATAAAATATAGGATAGGTATTACTTTGTAGTTTAGCATGGCTTTAATCTCATTACATAGCCCTGCTGGTCTCAAATTGGTGCTGAGCATACTACCTAGCCTCCTGAGTGCTGAGCTTACAGGTGCACACAGCCATGCCTGGCTAATAATAGAAATTTGAATGCTTTATATTTGAAGATGCAGAAAACTATGTAATGAGAAAGAGTTAAAAAGCATAGCAAATATCTTAAGAGTAACCAAATACTAGATATTTTCACAACACATATGACTCTTCTTTTAGCTTTGAACATTAAACATAGGCATTCCAATAATTTCTAGGCTAAGAAAAGAGTATAAATGTTGCTACAATACAAGCATCTATTAATTTTGCACAAAACTATGTTTTATAAGCTATATATTAAGGAATTTTATGAATTTGTACAGTTGAGAAGATTTCATGTACCCAAAACGCACAGATTTCAGAATTGTTTCTTTCAAAAATCCTGAACTATTCTATTTAAATACGTTCATTTGTTATATAAGTTTACAGCATTAAATACACTAAGACAAATTATGAACTTATAAAGGAGTATATCCTGCACAGATTTTTAAAATGTAATTTAAGTTTAGAGAATATTTATAAAATTAATTTTAATATCATAAGGGGCTTTTAACATACCTTGGGGCTGAACTTTTAAAAATGTTACCAAATCATAAATCAGCTTACAAACATTGTCCACCATTAAGTTTGGTGAAATGACAATCTCTGCTGCCTACTTAGCCCTTCTAATTTCATAAACTACAAACTTTAGTTCTTCACTAAAGAATGCAAAACATCATATTGCAACATAACTTCTACTGAGGACATGGTCCAATACTTTTTGGAGCTCTTTTGGGCTGAAGTAAACAATAGTATTACTAATAGCAAAATTGAATATGATCATGAGAATTCATAATGCTTCAGTTTCAAATAGCTAAAATAGAATTTAGTATAATTAGAATATAAAATAATAACGTTAGTAATTGCTCCATATCATTGTTTGCAAGGTTGTAATTACAGCGAGGATAGAGAATTAATGAGACCTGTGCCTTAAATGCAAAAATTGGATGCCCAAAACTCAGTAATGAAGAGAAATTATATGTCAACACAATATTTTCAAAAATCAAAATTAATGGAAAAATCTCTAAAGAACAAAGTTACAAATGAGTTAATGAAAACACATTCATACCACTGATTTACCCTTTGTCTCAGTCTAGGATGGTTCTTCATTCTAGTGGTTCTATGTTATGTTCTTCTCTGTAACTAGTATAACAACTCTGGGTAAAAATTAAACAAAAAGGGTATTATGGAAATTTTACATTAACTATAGTGTGGTTCTTTAGTAGTAGTTAGGTTTGCTTTTCTTATTATAATATGTGTAAAAAAGAATACTAAATGCAGTACCGTAAAAATTCAATTCTCTAATAGTTACGGAAAAAAAAAATTTGTACGGACCAACCATTTCGCCTTTTTTCTTATTTATTTATCTTTTTTATTTGTGCAGGACTGGAGATTGAACTCAGGCCCTTGCGCTCGCCAGGGAAGTGCTTCTCCTTACTGAGCTACCTCAATAGCCCTTTTCTTTTTCTTTTTTGATTTCTTCACAATTTTCCTTTTAGTTTTAATGAAACCTTTTCAAAGTTACTATTTATATATTTTTAAACCGATTGTAGCTAAATAATCAAACATCGGATGGACATAAAACTTACCTATCAACCAAATCCATTCTTTTAGGGACCCATTATCACAGTGGGTTATGAAAAACATTTTGTTGACAGAACAGGTATGCTGTTTGCTAGACAGATAATCCCTCACTAGGTTTCTAGCAGGACTCAAAACAATAATATGGAACTTATCTGGGTTGACGTTTGTAACTTGCCCACTAGGGAAATGAATTTTTGGTAGATTGTATCTGAATATAACTCTGATGTACAATGCATCTTACATTGCACTAGTTTTCCTTATGTTTAATTGCAACTTATAGTCAAAAAATGTAAAATTCAATCAAATGAAGAAGAGAAACACGTTTAAAAGCAATTTTGATTGTAAGTATGTGGTATTTATAGAAATTTGTGTTGAAAAATGCTTTGTTGTTGCAGTAGTCAAGTGAATGAAGGTATCATTAGATCTCTATTTTAATAGTTATTTTATTACATGTTATGCTTTAGGAAGCTGAGCAGTTCTGTTACCAATTTAGTTTTTCTGACTATTGAAAGTCAAGCTTCTTTTATTGTGTAGAGAACAAAAAGGAATACAGAAACTTTGTGATATATAATAGTTTCTGCTTAGAAACAAGTTACAGTTTTGTGGTGGGATATCATAATGCACAAATCCTGTTATAAGACCTGTGCTCTTCCTCCTCCATGACAGTGCCAGTCCCACAATCCATGGAAGTCCCAGACCCAGCCAGTGTCTAGGAGAATGAATATACAAGTGGTAAATTAGCTACTAGAAAAACTCTTCAGTTCCAGGAGTGGGTGCACATATGGGATATTATAGTGTTTCATAAACAACCACAGAAAACAAAGACGCAGTGGGTGAGAAAAAGAACAAGGAAAATAAAATCTATGTGACTTAATACCAAACACTTTTCAGATTGTTACTTGCAAGCATAGGTTTGCATCTACTAAGAGGGCAAACAAATGAATCAATCTTTTCTATTTGTGTGCCAAATTCTCCGGGCTGTGTTATGAGCTAGCTACATTGGTACTGTAAGGACCGGGGTGTCACAGGCTGTCTCCTCAAGGCTGTAGTATTTTCCAAACCCTGAGCTACCAGCTGTTCTTTCGCCCTCACATTCACTGCCTGTTGTTGACAAAGAACACATTATTTTGTTTTATCATCTTTGTGGTTATCCTTAGAAAAACATAAGTAATGATTTTTCTATGATGCTAAATGTGTTTTCGGTCCAATTTGGACTCTATTTTGCATCATTTTTCTGGAGACTATTTCAAGGTGAGTTGTATACAGATACATCTTGCAAGTCTCATAGCACCACCAGTTTGGAAAGATATCTTATAAATGTTGTGCATGTAAAAACAAACAAACAAACAAAACGAACATCTTAGCAGAAATACTGAGAGCTATGTTTTCTCTTCTGTCTTCATTTCAAAGAGCTGCTACATTTTTTAGAGATACTGTTGTATACACATTTATTCTTCACTTGGTGCCTATCTAGAGAAGGACATACTCCACAAGTCATTGAGGTAGAGCATTTTATGAGTCAGTTGAATGAGCTAAGGCCAGTAATGCAGAACCGTATGCAATTTATGAGTGGAAAGAATGAAGAAAATCACACACTTCAAAATTAAAGGTTAATGAGACAATATATTTCATGTAAGATTTTTCATCCTACCTCTCTCTGTTCATGCCTTGGTTATATTAGTTTTTTTCTCCCCTTCTGTCTGTAATATTTGGTTCCTCACCTTTATTTTCTCTGTTGAGCTTTAATATGCTAGAAAATTGAATATTCTATTTGTACAAAATAAAACTCTGCTCCTTACTCCTCGGTAAACTCTATCAAATTTTTTATTTAATCCCAAGTGGTCTTCTGGACCCTTCAAGTGAGATAGTTCCTATAAGCAAGACAAGAAATGACTGGAGGTTTGCTTTACTGTCTTGACTGCTTATTTTCACTGAGCAGTGGAAACATTTGTTCTCTGTTATTTCCTATTTCAGAATAAAATTCCAAATGTTCTATATTTCAGACCCTGAAATGGTTTTAGTCATGTACAGATGGAATCTAGGACAATAACAAAAATAAATACTTAGGAATAGAAATTTAATATTTGAAGAGGCACCCTTATTGACCCAGTCAGTTCTGTGATAGACCAGGTAGCATGTATTTAATAAATAATACTACCTTCACAAAACTCATATTTTGGGAGTAACACATATTATAAGTCATATTGGTTAATGTCTTACCGAATATCAGCGCCACATTTAACAGCCTAAGTGATGAAAGATGAATGAAGGCAGATTTGAATATGAATAAGCTACATATTTAAAATAAAATGAACTGCGAGATAAGAGTCAGCGGCTCCCAGTGACAGAAAGCACTCTGCAGCCTTGTATATGTGTGGGAAGAAAGGAAAAGAGATCTGGAGGAAAAAAGGGAAAATGCCCAAGATGGAAAGACATGACATGCAAAGGTGGAAGACAGAATGCCCAGGGCATGTGGGAATATCAGTGATTGTTGGCTGAGATCAACACAGCAAAAACTTGAGTCTGGTTATTTAATAAGTAGTTAACACTGCATCAGATCCAAGTTGATATTTGTGAAGGCACTAGAACAGAAAAACTACTTCATCTTGGAATATGTGGACGCTTTTTCTTTGGTGGTAAATAGAAACAACCTAGACATAAGATTTTATGGCATAGCTTCCATCCTACAGAGACCCTTCCTGTTGCTTCTGTGTGCAAAACTCTGCCTCTATCACTCCAAGAACTTTTTTTAATTATTTTTATTTTATTGGATTGTGATTTTGGACTTTTAAAATTAATATTAATGAGAAAGAAATAGCAATGAGACAATTTCATGATAGGTTAATAGGACAGATACAATAATTAATACATTGCCTGTTGTTATCTTCATAGTAGTTGTTCAGAGTACAAGATGCAGACATGATATCTTGTCTAAACATTATTAGTACAAATCTTTATCCTCACTGAACAAAGAGAAAGAAGTTGTATGCATTGTCCTTTAGTCCATAATAGTAGTGGGTTATCAGTAAAACTGGCAGTATCAGAGGCTGTTGACTCAAGCCTTTTACAGCTCAGCATATTAATAGGGCTTTACTTTCCATACCCTGTGGTTAGACTTTTCTGATGGATGGTTATGCGCAAGGTAATGCAAGAGCTGTATAGCAAAACTATAACTTTTGTATCTGACAAGGTCAGTCAGATTTCCTTAGGATTTACGCTGAAAGCATGCAAAGCTGTTTGTAGCTTTTTGTCAGTGTCAGCCATCTGGATGAGTCACAGTCATTACTTGATCAATTTGCTCTCTGTGAAAGCCTGAGAAAATATTTTCTTTTTTAGGTGACTCTCCTTAGGCACACTATACATACTTGATCACTTTTCTCTTTAGCCCCGTAATCTCCTTGAACAGGAAATTCGGGACACCACTGAGTTATACGATGTTACAAAACAGGTTCTTTTATATCCTGAGTCCTCACTGACCTTGAAAGGCTAGGGCCAAAAACTAACATTGTAAGTGGCTAACATTGTAGCCAAATAATATTGTAGCCCTTCTTTTTCTCTAATATTTTGGTCTGCCAACTTAAGTTGTTAACCCTCCAGAAGAGAAGCTTAGTGATATTATTCCATATAATGTAGGCACTTGAGCTTAATTAACATCACTATCTTTCTGAAAATCAAATGCTTTAAGCATAACATGGAGCCAGTATTTTCCATCAGCCATTGATATTCTAAACTTTAAATTCCTATAGAATATACCAAAAATTATGCATTTTTAACCAGAAATTAAGTAATTTAACCATTTACAAAATTGTAGCAGGGAGGGGAGATAGCTCAATGGCATAAGTGCCTGCCTGGCAAGTGCAAGGTCCTGTGTTTGATCCCTGGTACTGAAAAGAAGAAGTTGTAGGGGTACACTGCTATAGCACTTGTTTTCTTGTCTCTTATTCTCTTTTATTTCCTTTCTTCTTTTAAACATACATTTCCTTTAGAGAGAGTATAGCAATAATCTATATGACATTTGAAGCAGTACACTTGTAGGAGACCGAAATGACTGGTATTTCTAGCATGGCATTAGTATTACACCCTGCTGTCCTCAGTGTAGTTGCTTAGTTCACAGCTTTCAGCCTACACAGTTAGTGAGAGTAAGAATTCCACTGCCAGTAAGAATTTACTGCTAGTTTCACATCCTGTTGGAGATTATAGCACCTTTGTCTTAATTTTATGTATATAAATGTATGGTTTTTGCCTGTGCCATGTTTTCTTTTTTTCCCAGAGCATTATTATTTGGGGGAACAATGTTAGTAAGCATACAGAGAGTGCTTGAGTCTCATAATTCACCACTTCTTGAGGCATCTGAATATTTGTTTTCGCAATAAATCCATATACTGAAGCAGTAACTTACAGTGCAGTTGTGTTAAAATTAGTCTCTATAGTGGTCCTTTTAAGGAAAATCTCTCTCCCTCTCTTTTATCACTTCAGATATCTCCCTCACTCTCTCAGCTCCCTCCCTGCCATGTTACAGCATTCAAGGGCATCCCAGATTATGGAACAATATGTTACTCACTCTCCTGTCACTTGGATACATACCTAACAAAGCTTAAAGAAAGAGAAAGTTTAACTTGGCTGGGAATTTCCATCCATAGATAGCTGGTTCAGAGCACATAAAACCTGGTGAACATGGTGGTTGGTTGCCCACTATGGCAGTTTGGAAGCAGAGGAAAATGGGAGGAGGTAGAGAAGGAGCTCTATGCTCTAAGGCAGACATCCATGGTATACCTCTTTTAACCAGGCCCCAACTCCTAATGGAACATTTAGTTATGAGTTCATTCACAGATTCATGCACTGATGACTATGGTAGCTCCATGATCCAGTTGCCATGCCCCGTGCCTCCTGCCACCACCAAACTCACATTCTGTGAGAGTTTCAGAAAATATTCTAGATCTTGGCCATAATACACTTATACTGGCCTCTTTAATGCCCATGCCCATTTAATTACATAAAACGCAACAGATCAATCTCTATTAGGGTTTCAAAAGTTTTCATTTTCAGTAGTATTGAAAAGTCCAAGTTGAAAATCTATAAGATTGAAGGCATACTCTTACATTTGAGCTCTGCAGAAAACAAAACAAAAAAAAAAGTGAAATACTTCCAAATACATTAGTTACCAGTAAATATCCTTATTTTAAAATGGAGGAGTAAGGAGAGAGAAGCAGAGGAGCCAAAGCAAGGCTGAAAACCAGAAGCACAAGCATTACGATCTGTAGCTCCATGTTCAGCATGCCGGGCCTGTCGTTACCACATGTGTTTTCCAGAGAATTTGGACTGCTCTGCTAGCATGGTCATTCTTTGTGCATCCCATATGGCCTCTGTTTAGTCCTGAGCACATACATTTGCAGCCCATTCACATTCCTGGCTTTTCCATAGAATGTTCACCTTCACTCTCACTGCTTATTCATTGCTTTCTCAGTGGTCCATGTTTTGGTCTCTCTGTCCTTCCTTTGAAATCCTAAGGGATTTCATGACCACACAACTCTTGTACTGTTGCAGCCAGAAAAATCATCACTATTTGAATGATACCCAGATCAGCCACAAATAGAACAGAAGCAAGGGTGCCCCAGCAACCAGTGCTGCAGGGGCCTCCAAGGGCCTCAGGAGACTGGGGGTGAGGAGGCTGCCCTGGAGCCTTTCTTTTCAAAGCAATTTTTAAAAGGAATTTTATCCTTTTATATCCTAGAGCATTTTTAAAACTAAGACAAAATATGTTAATGAGTCTTTTCTTTTCTTATCTAAACTAAAACCTCAAGATTAAAGTTTAATTGTACTGCTGGCACTGCACAACAAATTAGTGGCTTGAGGCTGTGGTTTGGCCACTTGATCTCTAAAAGATTAGCCATTACTCCTAAAATCCCTTGATGGTTGTGATATGGCTGTTTCTGAGATGCCCTCAAGACATCTTTACAGTTGCCCCAAGGTATGATTTTCTTTCAGTAGTGCTTATCTCTTAGAAAAAGCCACTATGCCTGTCAACAAATGGATACAGAAAATATGATATTAATATATAAGATAATACTTCTAGCCCATTAAGAAAGATAAACTTGAGTCATTAGTGTGAAAATGGATGCATCTTGAGATCATAATGTTAAGTGAAATAACTCTGACAAACAAGCTGAAATGTTGCATATTTTCTCTTATGTGAAAAATATATGTACAAAATGTGACACAAAAGACAAGCAATGGGGAAAAAAGAAAAGAAAAATTATTGTGATCCAGCACAGAGCACATATCTAAAAGTGTACCTTGACTTACTACAAATGTCTTCCATATTTCATATGGGTATATGTTGTAGTTAATTTTAGAAGATCTTAGATAAATAAGCAAATCTGATGCTCACAAAAGAAAAAGGAAATGGAGAAAAGGGGAAAAAAGAATTGCAATGTGTTATTTACATGTACAAATCCATACAATGAATGAAATCATTATTTACTACAAAAACATACCAATGAAAGTCAAATGGGGAAAAAAATCTCTGAACACATGAGATTTTGGGGGGACATTCTATATTAAACCATACACAGTAAATTAATAAGTTTCAATGGTTGAACCCGTGTCTTCTTTGGTATTTTGTGATGGTACCCCAAACTGACTAATACAGAGCCAGAAAACTCCATCTCCAACGTGGTCAATACTATTTCCTCATTGAATTAAAAAGAAAAAAATGAAGAAAACATTTAGTGTCTTAACTACAGCTGAGAATAAAATATTATAATTGAAGCAATAGAATATCCTTAACTTAATTTTAAAGGGTGAGAAAGAGTTTAGGTAAGCAAAATGTAAACGAAAGTCAATTCCTAAACTGTAGGCTAAGAAGATATTCCAGTGAAAAAGCAGCACAATGGTTTCACATTACAAAGAACTGGAGAACAAATGCTTTAAAACAATGAGCAGTTCAGAGATAAAATCATTATGAGATACGTTAGTACATGCAAATTATTTAAAAACTTGCAATAAACGTTTCTAATAAAAAAAAAAAAAACCCACTTATGAAATTCTTAAGTCTACAGGTGTTTGCTACCTGAAGCTGTCTTCTCAACTATTCCTTATTTTGAGGTAAGATCACTAATTAGAAGACAGGGCCATACTGTTTTTAGCATTAAGAAAACATGCAAGTTGACCTTCTTCCAAATTTATGAGACAGATGAACTTTGCCACATGGGAAGATAAGATTAAGACTTTTCAGTACAGTTTTTCCAACACGCATGAAATCTATTATTAAACCCAAGATACACAGTTGATGAGAACACTATGGGACATGAAGGTAGCACCACATTCCTTAATTTATAATTGTTGGGTGGAAAATCTGAATTAAAGAATTGGAAAGTAAAGCAAACATTTCCTCTCTTCAACCTCTGCCCTCTGCTTCTGAGGATTTTTTAGAAGCTCAGGAGAATGGGTTGGAGAAAGAGGCAAATAAAATCTAGGGGTTATCCCATCATGTGGAACATATGAGAGAACTGATATCCTAATTGGTGCAGCAATTGGATATTTCAAAACTACCTTGAATGCTCGCTCAAATTTAACCTCTGCCTCCTCCCTCAACTAATCCCTCAGCTCCTCCATATGAGCATAAGCAACCCATCCCGGATGCTGGGCCTAGAGGTGCAGTGACCCAAGCTTAATACAAGGAAGGAATCAGGGAGAACCAGAAGCTTACAAAACTCCACTGGGAGTTTGCCATGTATGGTTCAACAGCACCCTCCAAATGGGCAACACTAAAATGGTTACTGACCTTTGGCTTTTCAGATCATCAAAGAAATGAAGCAAGCTGTTATGTCATATAGAATGCAATCTAATTACGTTGCTGGCCTCTTGCAAGGATTGGTAGATGAACATAGGCTTATTCCTCATGAGTGGGAAGTATTGTGCCGTGCTATTCTGGAACCAGGACAATATCTTCAATTCCATACCTAGTGGAAAAATGAGGCACAAATTCAGGACAGGATGAAGAGAGGTTAAAATCCGCCTATTGCTGTCATAGTGGATCAGCTTACTGGCTCAGGCCCATGGTTTGGTATAAGAGCTCAACTTCAGTATGATGATATGGCCATTGTTAGGACACGTTTATGTTGTCTCAGAGCATGGGAGAAGGTCAAAAAACCTAGAGAAGCTCAAAAGTCTTTTGCTAAAGTAATACGGTCTCAAAATGAGCCCGTTGTTGATGTTATTTCTCGACTCAAGGAGGCAATTGTTAAAATGGTCAGACAACTCACTCTTTGGGATATGTTGCTACAAACTTTGTCTTTTGAAAATGCTGATTCAGAATACCAAAAGTTATATGCTCATTAAAGGCTAGAAGTGCTCCTTTGGAGGAATATATTAAAGCTTGTGCAGATATTGGTTCTGAATCTTATAAAGCTAATTTATTGGCCTCCACTTTAGAAACTTCATGTAAATAAAATCTTACAAAATGTTTTAATTGTGGCAAACTGGGGCATATGAAAAAGGATAGTAAAAAATAAAAGAAAAAGGGTAAAGATAAAACTAAGCCACCAGGGCTATGTCCAAAATGTAAAAGGGGAAAACATTGATAAAAATGGACAGCCTTTACAACCAGCAGGGAAGCTGGACAAGGAGCCCTCTTGCTCGGGTCCCAGAGGTCAACAATGCAGGGTATCAACAGTTTCCTTGAACAATCCCATAATCAAACAAAACTAAGGATTTCAGATCTTTTTCATGCCACATCAGGAAGTGAAGCCTTAGATATTGTAGCAATAGAAAATCAGTTTTTGCAGCTCACTTATGGAGTACATAAAATTTGTACTAATATTTTTGGTCCCATACCCAAAGATACTGTTAGCTTGATTATTTGGAGAAGTATCCTTAATAGTATAGGTGTCTTTGTAAAATTAGCAGTCATAGACAGTGATTATGAAGTAGAAATTCTTGTGATGATATCTACTTCCATACCCTTTCAGATAGTAAGCAAATAGAGGATTGCTCAGTTACTATTGCTGCCTTATGCATGCTGTCAACAGCATGCCAGAGAAAAGAAAAGGAGGATTTGGAAGCACTGTCTTTTTGGTATGGTGGCAGATACTTCTGGCACAAAGACCCCAGTTATCTATAACTATTAAAGTCCTGTTTTTAAAAGATTGGCAGACACTGGAGTTGATGTCTCTATGACAAGGACTGGCCTTGTCAGTAGACTAAGATGCCTGTTTCTGTCACATTTTCAGGAATAGCAACTATGACTAACATTCAACAAAGTCAAAATATGTTGGTCTGTATGGGGCCAGATGGCCAAAGAGGAAATTTACAACCCTATGTGGAAGGCATTGTGATGAACTTTATGGACATGTGATCTGCTTTCTCAGTGGGTTGAACTTTAGAGAACCCTGTGATTTCCCAGGCGATACCCTTACCTTGAACTCAAATTTAGAGTAATGGCCATTGCTCTAAGCTTCACCCTTCCCCTTAAGAGGTTAACAAAGCAGCCTTTTTGGGTGGAGCAATGGCCTTTGACTAAAGAGAAGCTTGAGGCTCTTGAAAAATTTGCTCAGGAGTTGTTAAATGAGGACAGAATAGAGAGATCAACAAGTCCCTGGAATTCCCCAGTATTTATTGTAAAAAAGAATTCAGGAAAATGGAGATTAATTACAGACTGAAGAAAAATTGATGCTATTATTCAGTCAATGGGTCTGGTACAACCTGGCTTGCCATAGCCTAGTATAATTCCCAAGGATTGATTTTTAACCATTATTGATTTAAAGGATTACTTTTATACTATTCCCCTTCAGGCTCAAGATAGAGAAAAGTTTGATTTTCCGATCCTCTCCCTAAATAATAACAAACCTACTCCCAGGAATTAATGGAAAATCTTGCCTCAAGGTATGTTAAGTAGTTTAACACTTTGTCAGTTTTATGTAACCCCACCTCTGGAAAAGCTAAGATGTTTATTTCCCTCAGTGTTAATCTTACACTATATGGACAAATTATTGCTTGCCCATTCTGACAGAAATGAATTAAAACAACTTGTTACTAAGGCTGAGTCATTCTTAGGAGAATATGAATTCATTATAATCAAAGAAAAAAATACAAGAACAACCACCCTTTGAGTACCTAGATAATAAGTTGGATCAAACCCATGTCTGACCTCAAAAGATTCAATTACAGCGAGATTGCCTACATAATTTAAATGATTTTCAGAAATTATTGTGAGATATTAATTGGTTAAGGCCTTCCTTAGGAATTCCCACCTATACTATACAAAACTTATGTCTTACATTACAAGGGAACCCTGCCTTAGATAGTCCCCAATCTCTAAGTACTTTAGCAGAAAAGGAACTTTTACAAGTTGAACAAATTATGAAAACTGCTTGTTTGGACAGAATTAATCCTGATCAATTGGTTGTACTAGTTGTTTTTCCATTACAATACTCACCTACCAAGATGTTTTGGCAGGAAGATCATATTTTAGAATGGCTATTTTTGCCTAATAAGCACAAAAATTGTTCATTCATCTAGATAATATTTGTAGAATTATTGCTAAAGGTAGATTAAGACTTTACCATCTTATTGGCACACATCCCCAACAAATTATAGTGCCACTTACTCAACCAGAAATTCTAGGTCAATACTAACTTTCAAATGAATGGCATCTTGCTGTACAGGACTTTTTGGGGGACATTCATAATAATTTCCCCAAAAATAAACACGTTGAATTTCTTAAAAGAACTCAATGGCTATTACCTTCTGTTATTAAAACCAAATCTATTCCTAAAGCAGATATATTTCTTACTGACGCTAATAAACTTGGCATGACAGTCTATACAGGTACTAAAACTAGAATTGAACAAGCTCCTTTTCACTCTGTTCAAAAGGCAGAGCTAACTGCCATATTATGTTACTTCAAGATTGCACTGACCCACTAAATCTTGTAACTGATTTCCAGTATGCTGAACATACAGTAAAGGAAATAGAATCTGCTACCTACCTTAATTGCAGATGGCTCAGAATTAATATACTTATTTTCTATGCCACAGCTTCTCATCAGAAATAGAAATCATCCTCTCTTCCTTATACATATTAGAGCTCATACTGCATTGCCTGGCCCAATGTCAGCAGGAAATGAATAGATAGATCAGTTACTTATAGGTCATGTTCAGTCTGCCATGGATTTCCATGCTTCCACTCATACTAGTAAACAAGGGTTTATCTATAAACCTAATGTCACATACAAACAAGCATAACATATCTTAAACTCTTGCTTGCAATGCAGTGCTCTACAAGGCCATCACTTTCCTCAAGGAGGAAATCCAAGAGGAAATGCAGCCAATAGGCTGCGGCAGATGGATGTCACTCATGTTCCTTCTTTTGGAAAATTACAGTATGTTCATATGTCAATAGATACATTTTCAGATTTTTGATAGGCTACTGTCTTACCCAGTGAAAGAGTCAATCTGTCATACATTTGTTAGAAGCATTTAATGTAACGGGGGTCCAACAACAAATTAGAACTGATAATGCTCCTTCCTATCTTAGTAAAGTTTCAAAAAGCTTTTTTAAACATTGGAACATTACTCATACTACAGGTATTTTGTATAACCCCCAAGTTCAAGCAAGTATAGAACGAGCTAATAGAAGCTTAAAAGACATGCTTATTAAAGAAAAAGAGGGGAATAGTATGGGAACATATATAAATATGCCTAGATTAATAGTGCAAAAAGCTTTTGTCACATTAATTTTTTTTTAAATCGGCTGCCAGACAGATCTTCTACTGCACACAATCACTGGACAATGGAAGGGAGCATTCATTTGCAACAGCATGTTTTCTTTCTAAATGATATTAATCAGTGAGTTCCAGGAGCTATGCAGAGATGGGGAATAGGTTTTGCTGGTGCTATTACAGACACCAAAGGAGTAGTTTGGGTAACAGATCAACGAATACAGCCCAGAAATTGAGTAAGTGTAAACATTATGATAGAACAGCTCTGAGGAAATCATTCAGATGGCCTCTTCCTAAAATCCAGCAAGCCCCATTACCTACCTGGGGACTAATAAAAAAACTCACTTGATACTTTACAGGACAATAAGAAAATAATTTCCTATAATTGAGACTGGGAGAAAACCAGGGGAAGAAAAAAAAAAGAGATAAAAAATAGCTCCCTTTTTGCAGCTTCAAAAACAGATCCTGTGTCTGATTCTCTTGGCACCAAGAAGAGCTCAATGACAATAAAATGCATATGCTATGTCTGTTGGAAACCAAACCAAAATAAGAGGGATTGTCTCAAGAAACCCATAAGCCATGCCCTGACAGCCAAAGCAGCTGCTAGAAGTGAGACTGCACTCTGAGGTGAGGATCCCAGAGCTCAGACTCAGCTTCCTAGACGGTTCAGTAGGACTGAAGGTCATTGGGCCTGCCTGCTCCCTCTGGAAGCACAGTCAATGTGATTTCCACAGAGAAGCCCTGAAAAATCATCACCAAAGGAAAACCTAGCTTAGTGCTGCACATTGGCACAGGTCTCTTTGTTCTTTTCCAACCCTGACTTTCCTTCTGGTCATCATACCTCTAAAAGAAACAGACTTTGGAAGATTAATACAATGTACACTAAGACTAGTTTTACAAATGTAATATATATTGCAAAAAATGTTTCCTATACAGACAGGTTTGAGTTCAACAATATAAAAATAAAACTAGCTTGTAGATGTCACAGTTCTCTCAGGAGGTGTAACTAAAAAATAAAACATTACTGTTGGTAAAAACCATTTGGGCCACATCCATAATTATTCCACTGATGTTATTTGGCCCATGTATGTTTAATAACTTCTGTGGCTTTATTTTTTCCTTATTTAAAGTGATTCTGCCAACCTAAGATAAAAATGCCTGGTATCTCTTGAGGGTATTTAGGTAGAACCTCTGGAGAGTGTCTTTGACTACTGGTTCCCAACTACAACCCCTTTCAACCTGAGGAAGCCAGAGTAGTCATCACCCATAATTCCCTCATGGGAGTTCAAGTTACTTCTTCAGAAGGGGGAAATATTGCAAGCAGATAGAAATATTATAGGCGATCATACAGGGCTAGGCCTTCAAAGGAGATAACACAGAAGACAAGATATTTAGTAACTATGGGAGGGACAAATGCTCCCATTGTGGGCCAGACTTAAACATCAAAGGTCCAACAAATGCTGACCTCCTTAAAGATTGACATCTGAGATTGATCATCACCTGAAGGGAGACAGAGAAACATATCATTTGGTGTCATCCACTAGAAATTGTTGTTTTCTTCCTGTATCACTATGGTGGCTTTATTGTCATATCTGGCTGAAATTCACCATTTCTTAGAAGAGTTCATTAATCAAAAATTCTAGTAAATAGTAATGCTGAGGAAAGGAAAGAAAAAGGGAGACTTTTTCTTTTCTAAGGAAAGGACTTTAAAGGTATTTTTGCTAATGAAATGTTTCATTGCCAGATCTGTCATCCAGCCAGAGTACTAGTGCTGCTTATATTAGGGTACGGTGACAAGTCTATAAGAGGAGAGGCAGCCTGGGAGCTAGTTAATACTTCCAATGGAAGTGTCATAGACTGGAGCCCTATGGAACTCTATTGGAGCTCTACAGTTCTGCATGGATGACAGAAGGAAAGAAATTGAGATGAAAATACCTCATTATTTAAAAGAAATACGACTCATTCTACTCAGCTTTAATTTTTATAGAGGTAACATCTATATTCTCAGGACAAGAACCAGAATTTGACTTCTTATACAGCTATATCACCCATGGCAAGACTCCTCTTCCAGGATGCTGTTCCAACATTTAGTGGAGATGTTAAAGAAGAAAACGAAAGGAAAGCTTGAACTCATGGTATCCTTCATGTCCACAGCTGCTACAGCCAGAGTAGCATTAAACCAAGGTGTATAAATGTTCATTTTGTGCAGCTATGGCACAAGGACTCAAAATAGTTATGGACTTATCAATGACACATAGACTCAGAGTTGAATATTAAGATAAGTGATTCATAACAAGCTACTGTTATGTTGAGAGGTTAAATTGTTAATCTATAATGTCAATTTTGTTTAAAATGTGATTGGAGTACTTTTTCATCTTGTACAACTCCCATTTCATAGAACAAAACTTGATCTGTTGCAAAGCATCTCTAATAGCATTGAAAACCTTAATCTTTTTCATATCATCTCATGGTTTAGCGGAAATGTACTACTGATTTGTTTGTTGTTTCTGTACTATTTTGTATATCCTGCTTAGTTTGGCAACAAGGACAGACCTAGAAAAAAGCTATGGATCAAAAGTCTACAGTTCTTGCCCTGATACCTCAAAGAAAATTATCTTTCAGCATAAAAAGTAAAAATGGGGATATGTACAGATAAGAAACTAGCATCTTAAAGAAGAGAAGAACAATAAACAAAGCTTAGGGGAAGGTCATAATCTGTTACTTATGGACTCCAGAATACTGGGATTTAAGAAGGTAGGTAACAGCTTATCCTGATTGATGTAACTGCCCTTACTTGAGATGTTAGTGATTATCCTCTCTCCTTATAATCCTTTTATTTAACAGTGTGAACTTAGGGTTAAACAAATAGTAAAAGTCAACAGAAGTTTTAGTCCTAATAAAAAGGAGATGCTTCTGGAGCTCTGGGCTCACTTTGAGAGAGAGACAGATCTAAGTGAGACCTCTGAAGCTACATTCATTGGGTCTTCACCTTGTATCTTTCAGCAGCAGACAATAACATAAAACAAAGTTAATTCACTGTTAGTGAGGAAATTTAGCCAAATCTGGATTTGAATTTTTTTTTTTCTTTTTGAGACAGGGTTTGCTATAGAGTTCAGACTGGCCTTGAGCTCAGTTTTGTTAGCCCAGGCTGGTCTCAAACTTTCACTGATCCTCCTGCCTCAGCCTCCAAAGTGCTGATATTTCAGGCATGTACCACCACGGCCGGCTTGAATTCTGTTTTCTAAGTATATGTATGATCTATGACAATAATTTGCCATGATTGAGTTTTTATTTATGACTACAGATGAAAATTTTATAGTATGGATAAATACAGATGCTGTATGTAAGTATGTTAAATTAAATAATTTTTGAATTTTCTTTTCTTTTTTTCTTTTTGTGGACCAGGGGATTGAACTCAGGACCTTGCACTTGCCAGGCAGGCAATTGTGCCCCTGAGCTATCTCACTGGCCCCAAGAAAATTATTTCTTGTATGAGAAATTTCTATTTATTTTCCTGTTAAGAATAAATAAGATGAATATCAAATATAGAATTTACATGAGGAAACACTCATTTTCGTGTTCACAGATCCTTCAACTAGAGAGGATGCTGACCCCAAAATAAGTTACAGTGTGGCTGCCTAAAATCCATCATGACTATAATATTGTTTTCATGGCAATTGAATCACATCCATTTTCGGTAGTACATACGGTGTACCTGGCTACTGCCTAAAATATCTTTAAAAGGACATTGTGCTTCAGCATAGAAACAACAATGTATATAAGCATAAGTATTTGCCAATAGAAACATTGTGAGGTGTAAAATTTTCATGGTAAGATAGAGAACAAGTTACTCTAAAAGTTTTATAATAAGCTGGAAGTGACAAAATATGCTTTATCTAGCCAAATCCACTAGTTAGATTTCTTAATTTCTTTATATATATATATATATATATATATATTTGTACTTTAGGGAAGCATCTAAGGGGTGTTCAGGGTCTCACTCGTACATTGGTCCTAGAGTGATCTGCCCATTCACAGCCTCCCAAGAGCTGGGATTACAGGCATACACCACTATGCCCAGTCTCAATTGTCTCAGAGAGCCCTGCAGGTGGGGCCAGCATGGCAGGCCCAGGGATCAAACTGGAGGTCCCTGAGTGGGCTTACAGGCACTTCAGGCACTTGAATCTGCTGAGCTGTTTGGCTAGGTCTTAAAATTTTTTTATATTGTAAAAATGAGAATTGTTTCATTTCCTATTCTTTTTCTAAGACCAATAATCTATAGTGAAACAAATCCATTTTCTAATATTCAGTTTGACATGATTTCTCCTTTGTGCATGAAGGAACTGCATGAGCTGCGAAATGCTACTCTATCATGTGAATTGATCAATGTGTTCTTGACAGAGAATTATTTTTATGCCTTCTGTTCTAATGCTTGCATCCTAGCCTCTGTTGTGGAATCATGGGGTCAAGATTGAGAAATAAAATTTTCTATTGTTTTACATTGTCTTTGCTCTCTGACACCATAAATCTTACTTAAAATAATAAGACAGCTTCCTTCCAATATTTCTAATAGTAAGGACTAAGGAGTACTTTTCACACAAATATTAGATATGAACTGTAGACCAAGATTGATACAAATAAGTCATAAATTCTGAACAAAATTCATGAAAGAATTGGGCCTTCTTAAATTATTAAAAGTAACAAAATACTAAGAATTAGTCAATATAGGGAGAGCAAAATAATGTATAATTGTTTTGCAAAGTTTTGCCTTTGCTTCCTGAGTTTGGTTGGTCCTTTTAGAGCAGTGGTTACAGAGCAACAACAGCTAAACTTTGATAATAGTTCCTATTTTTTGCCTGAGACATCTCAAAGGATTAACAGAGAAAAGCCTCACTCAAGAATAAGAAGAATATACCGGCAAAACAATATAAAAGTGGTGTGTAGAACGTTTGAATTTATACCTGTCAACAAAACTGCATACAGAGAAATGAAAATAGAAGGGCTGGCCAGGTAACTCAGCAGATGAAAGCACCTTCTTAGGCAGAGCCAGGGCCCAGGGTTTGATCCTGCATGCTGTGCAGGCCCCTTCCCTGGAGTGCTGAGATGGTGATTGAGACCTGGTGTGGTGCTGTGTGCCTGTAATCTTAGCCCTTAGGAGGCTGAATACAGGAGAATCACTGTAAGTCCAATGTGGTGAGACCCTGTAGACCCTGTCCTAAATACAGAATAAATAAATAAATAATAAATAAATAAAATTGCTTCATGTATCTGTCAATACAACTTGATGAGCTACTGAAACTAGAGCATGGGTAATTTTTGAGGAAATATACATGAACTGTACTCTACATAATAGAACAGAAAAAAATGATCCAACTGACCTCTCCCACATATAGAAAACATATATTTCAATCTTAAGACAATAAAAGGGTAGTATAGACCAACATAGATGTAATTATCCAAGAATGTGGTTAGTGCTCAAATAAGTAAGATACAATCAAGGTGAGATAAGAAAAGAAAATAGTAGGCAAGAGTTAGAATGTACTAAACACCATTTATGATATCTAAAGTAAATCTGCAACTGAAAAACATCTGAAATGAGGAATCATTACTTATATTTTCAGGAGAAAGAATGCAATAAAAGAAAAAGGCTAATTTATTAACTAAATGCTAATTTATACAATCAAGTAATCAAAAGAGAAAAATGAATTTTTGTATAAAATTTCAAACATTCATCAATTAATATCAAATCATCTTATGTCTAAGAAGGAGAAATGGTGAGAAAAGGCAAAATATTTGAAGAAATAGTGGTGTCAAACTATCTAAAAGTGAATAAACACCTGCGCATTTCCAAACTTACTGAGACCCAACATTACAGTTTGTGTCTGGATGGCCCACACAGCCTCCTGCAGGCATGGGGCAGGCTCCTAGAGTTTATGATTGATTCACAATCCAGTGCTAGGTTATGGGTGTGAGTCCCACACCTGCTCTGGAGTAGGTACAATACAAGGGAGAGAAAGAAGCCAGTGTCTCCATGCCTCCCTTCTTGCTTCTGTTGCTGATTTGCTGCTTTTTGCCACCATGAGCTGTTGTCTTCTGCCATGTGGCACCCTACCTTAGAGCCAGCTAAGTGTGGACAGAAATGTTCACACACTGAGAGCTAAATCAACTTTTCTTTCTTAAACCTGGACATCAGGGATTTGGTTCAGCAATGAGAGAAAACTACTAAAAGATAATTAAAGGAAAACAAGGATGTTAAATCATTTGGGGATACCTAGAGTATGCTACTATCTTAAATTTTGCAAAATATTCAAGCCATCAAATAGTTATCAAATACATGGAAACACAATATTTTTCAGGGCTAAAAGAAATATAAAATTGCAAATGTAATAAGTAAGCATAGTAAAATGATCCTCTAAAAATGAAGTTAAAGGATTAGGATTAACGTTAATGGAATTTTATTTAAGAAAATATAAAAATGATTTTTGTGCTATGCATATACAGGAATAAATGCCTAAAAATACTGCTTGGGCCACAGGAAAAATTTTTCAAAGGAAACTTTCATATTCCTGAATAATAAAAATATAAATAGTAAGCATATGACTAAATAAAATATTGTTCCAAGTTTCTTTAAAAATCCATGCAGTTGTTTAAATATAATGCTAATGTCAGCTCTTAGAATTTATTGAAAATATATGGATGCATAATAACATATAAGTCATATCTATATATAACAAGCTTTACATATAAGGCATGTTAATATTAGATATTAGAATTTCAAGATAAAGCAAATTGCCAAGATAAAGAAAAGCACTTCCAAGTCATGCAAGATGATCAATTAACTAGGAAGACACAGAAACAGTCAATATTTCTATTTGTAATAATTTCTTCACATTGCCAGTTTCACCAGTAATCCAGTGCAAATAAGGAACATTGATTGGACTGTGTATACAGTTACGTCCTCTCAGCTCAAAGAGAATAATTTTTTTCCTTTTTTTTCTTTTTCTTTTTCTTTTTTCTCTTTTCTCTTTCCTTACCAACATCAATCAGAAAATTCTTCATGTCTACACCCTGTGCTCTGTATAACTATTATGAAGACAACACTATGCAATGTGTCAATTATTGCGAATGTACTACTAATGTGTTTTTGAAACTATTATATTGTTCTTATTAAAATAATAAAATTTAATAAATAAATAAATAAAAAAGAATAAACCCAGAAAAAATAATAATTTCTTCACATTTTATGCATCTGCTAAAATTTAAGGCACAAATAATTTCTGAAGAAATTTAAGTTCTTTCAGAGATTGATAGAACAGTTGAACATACAACTATTTAAGCAAATAGAAATGGAATATCTGAAGAATTCTGGAAAACAGTTGACATTTGGTGTTTGTAAAACAGTGTCTCAGTTGCTTTTCTGTCATTGCTGAGACCAAATAGCTGACACCCAAAATTAAGGAAGGAAAGATTTCTTTAGCTCACAGGTTATGGTGATTTCAGTCCATACTCAGTTGGCTGCAAGGCAGAATGGTACATGACAAAGGGCAGTCTTACATCCATACGTGTATGTGCAGATTATCTGCCCCAGTGCACATATAGCACTCACACCCATAATCCCAGTATTGGATCAAGAATTAATCACATTCTCTAGAAGTTACCCCATGACTGCATGAGGCTTTTGGAGAGACAACTAGACACAAACCTCGGACCTCCCTAATATTAATGCAAATCTTTTTATGCAAAAAACATTTTAGTCCATTTTTAAGAGTTGGCAAAAGGCTGGGTAGATATCTTAGCAGCCTAAGTACCTGATTGGTAAGCACAAGGGCCCAGGTTTCATTCCCAATACTGCATGTCATGCCAGCTTCACCTTTTGCCTGTTGATATAGTCACCAAATCCAGGCCTAATGGCACATTCTTATTATTCCAAGGGCGGGCAGGCTGAAACAAGACAATTACTAGAGCCTGAGCTGTGTAACAAGAACCTGAACCAAATATATAAATTTAAAAAATAGAGTTGCCAAGGTCCTAACAGTTTAGCATTAGAAGATTAGAAAAGTCTAATTTACAAGTCCCTCCAAGGTTTAAGACCAATTATTAGCTGTGAGTCCCCATACAAATGCAAAGTTAAATGCTTCCAATATCAAGTGGCACAAGGTAAACATTACCATCCCAAAAAGTACAAAAAAAGAGGATATAATGCATTTGGACCAAGCCATGCCCAAAATCCAGCAGGGCAAACATTAAGTCCTGTAGTTCCATGTGAAACATCGAAAACAGGCTGCAATATGTTGGGAGTTTCAAAAGTGTTTAATAGCTCTGCCCCTATGGCACTTTCAGTGGTTGAAGCTCTCATTGCTTCTCTCTCAGGCCTGTTTTGCTCTCATCTTGCAACTTTCCTTAGATCATCCACATTCCTGGCTTTTCCAAATTTCTGGGGTTTCCATTGAATATTAGGATGCTTATTCTCTATTTCACACACTGCCCTGCAAAAGGTACTCTGATTAGCTTCCCACGTCATTTTCTGATACATAAGTGGAAAGCTTCATCTTACTTTTTAAAATATTTTCTCTCACTTCTCAGCTTGGACACATAGAAATCCTCCTGTCTCAGCCTCCCCTGTACTGGGATTATTGATGTGTGCCACCACTCCTGGTTCCAGTGGCAAGCACAGTGTGGGGCCACCATAACATGGTACTGTGGATCAAACCCAAGTCCTTGTATTTGCCAGGTAGGTTCTTAGACCACTGAGCTATTTTTTTGTCCCCAAAACTTTTGCAACTTCTCCATATTTTTCTCTTTCTTTCTTTCTTTCTTTCTTTCTTTCTTTCTTTCTTTCTTGCTTGCTTGCTTGCTTGCTTGCTTGCTTGCTTGCTGGCTTGCTTTTGATATCTATCTATCTATCTATCTATCTATCCATCTATCTATTTGGTATGGGATCTCTCTACACATCTCAGATTCATAGGTATCCTCCAGTTTCAAGCCCCTGGGGCTGGGGAGAAAACTCTGTGGTGCAAGCTCCTGCGTGGCAAGTGCAAGGTCATGAGTTCAAACCTCAGTCCCACACACACAAAAAAGAAAGAAAACAAAAGAAAAAAATCAACCTTCTCAGCACTAGGATTTCAGGCATGTGCCAACTGCCCAGTTTCAGAGGTCAGCTCCATCAGGGCCACACTCAGCATGTGGTACCAAGGATAAAACCTGGATTGCTGTGCTCAGCAGACAGGTACTTAGACCCCCGAGCTATTTCCCCAGCCCTCTGGAAGTCTCTTAACCTAACTCTTGCATACTTTATGTGCTTAAAACCGTTACATGGGAAATGCCAGGGACTGTTGCCAGCTGGATCAGTAGCCAGGTTGTCTTCTGTCTTGGCTCAGGGGATCAAATGCCTGGATTCCTGAGTAATCTGAACTTGATTCTGTGGGACAAATTCTCTATGCTGTCACCATTGTGCAAATGTTGTTCTGTGATTTTCTCCTTAAAGTAAAATCCCTCATCCTTGCAGTTCTCAGACTGCAAAGTGTGGAGACCTAAACCTTCTGTGATACTCTCAGGTCACATTTTGCATTATCTTCTTTCTTCTTGGTGGTGGAGGTCTTCTTATTTCTGTTTTTGCAGTCCACAGCTTTATTGGCTCTTCCTTTTTTGCCAAACTTACATTTAAAGCATCCTGTTGAGTTCTTTGCTCTTCATTCTTAAAATAAATAGAACTAAAAGCCCCCAACAAAGGCCATGCCACTGTCTCAACATTCAACCACTTTGAAATATTTTTCTACCAGATTAACCAGTTTGTTCCATTTAATCTGTCTCACACAGAGTCTGTGGGCATGAACCAAATGCAGACAAATTTTCTGCCGCAGCCTGGTCTTTACAGGAAGGATTTCTATCACTGTTGTGGACTTCTAAACTCTGAAAAGAATCTCCCATACAGAACAGCCAAGGGTTTGCAGCACTTCTCTTTAAATCAGCATCTCTGAATCTTTCCTAGCTCTTCCCATAAACCTTTCCCAATGACTCATAATCCACACTTTTATGTATATAGTCAGAGCAGCAATCCCACTTCTCAGGTAATTTTCTCTCAATTCTGTAAGAATGTAGCTAATGCAAAAAATTAAAAAAGGTTTATTTAGCCTTGTAGAGGTTTCAATTCACGACCAACTAGCTCCAGGGCAGAGTGGCACATAGCAGAAGGAAGCTATTAGTGATAGCAGAAAACAGCAAAATCAAAGGGAGGAGCTACAGCTGTGGCAACTAGCAAGCCTCCCTCTCCTCCTTACATTGGATCACAAATTAATGACAAACTCTGGAAGTCACTCTATGACTAGAGGCTTTGAGGGGACAACTAATCATGAAATGACAAATAGCATATCCAAAACTGCACAATTCACATTTTTATGTTATTTTCATCGAAGATGGGAGTCTATGAAATGTCTTGATTAATTTCCATATTTATAAAACCACCAAGCAGTTTAAAGTTACGCTTTATCAATGTAAATAATCTATTGATTAAAGGAAAAATTGCACAATTCAAATTTAAATACAGAATATTTAAAAGTGAATAATGGTATGGGCAACAGGTCAAAATTTGGGGGATAAAGATAAAATACTTAAACATTTTAATTTTAAGCTTATTTGATTCTTTTTTTTTTCTTTTTAAAGAATTTTATTTTATTCTTGTTTCAGAACTTTTATTTATTTTTATGACCGGCTCAGCCTGCGCTTATTTGATTCTAAGAAGAAAATTCTAAAGTCATCAACCTCAATTTCTATTTTGGTATACAAGGAAAAGTATAAATTAAACTCCAACCATGTAGAGGAAAAAAAATAGTCAAAAAGAAGCAAAGAAACAATAGTAGAAAATGTGAACTAGGTAAAAGTTGGTTCTTTTGAAATAATCAGCCAAATTCATAGATAAAATCTAACAGACCCAGGCAATGAAAAATAGAAGACAATTCACCAATAGTAGGAATCAAAAAGGGTTCATCACTATAAGAAAATAGTGTAAAAATTATCACAAGAAATTAACAATTTAAAAGCTCAAATTATTTCACCAGTAAAATTTACCAAATATTAAAGAAGACATAATTTTATAAAACACCTTTATAAACATTAAGGCAGTGACACATTTTCCAATGAATTTGGTAAAGAGAATATTACCAAATCTGAATAAAAACTACCAATAATTGGAGCTAAAAACTACTAAATATCTTCAAAAATACAGACAGGAACATCAATAACAAAGGAATAACAAAACAAATACAGCACATATAGTTGTTAAAAAAGTATGATATCTAATCATCCAGTAGTATTTACCAAAGGAGGGCAAGCATTAAACCAATTTAACAGTCTAATTTAATATAACAGAATAATGAAATACCTTGCAATCAATTTATAGATGCAGTGCAATTATTTTAAAATTGATTAGAATATCTGTCAGAAAAATTTCAATTAGTAGGAACTTCTCCCCTCTGATACTATTAATCTTTAAAAAATGCACAGCAACACATTTCTAGAGTTGTGACAGTAAAATCACTTTGAATTCAAATACTAACAACATGTAGATAACACTTGAAATAGATGCACACAAACTTACTTTGTGTACTCTGGTGTGTTAGTCTATGTTTAATGTGACAAAGTAAAACTTATTTATTTTTCTATTCTTAACTTCAAATAAATAGACTTTTCTTCCCTTTCAAGATATATGTAATGGTAATAATAATAATAATAACAATAATAATGATAATTATAATTGTTTCATGGAACTTTCATAAGAATGAAAAGAGTAAAAACATGTGACATGTTTAGCACAGGCTTGCACACATTGTAAAGCATTGGGTTACATTTACTTTAAAATATAATAACCATATTAAAATTGTCTCTCATGTCATAGAATTTAAATGAAAATAGTTTGTAATGCTATTTAATTCTATGTCAATTTGGTGACTAAGATTTTTCTATACCTGAACTTTTATTTTTTAAAGATTTTTCTCCATCTATACTGATTCAATTTAAAATTAAATTTAATTTAAATTAAATCTAATATTATCTGTGTAATATGAAAATCTTCTAAATTAAATTTAATGTCACCACTGTGCATATTCATAATATTTATATATGGTTAGGTCTAATATGTCTGACTTATAGGAAAATATTTTTTGTAGAACTCAAAATAAAAGTGTAATATTTTCAACAGTAGTTGATTAAGAAGATTTCATGATAGTAAGAGACTAATTTGAATAAAAGAACATATTGGGGCAATTATAATGAGTAGTTACAACATTGAGTATGACAAAATTATCTACATTTCGTAGATGAATAAAAACAGAGCAAGAGTGCTTGAATCCCATGCCTAGGACTGCACTGCTAGAAAGTGTATAGATTTTAAATCGGTTGCACTCATATGTTGTCTCCATAGTGACACATCAGACATAACACTTAGTATGTCTGCAGCCAACATTTGCTGCCTGTGCAGAATTTTGCAATGGCTGCCTTCCCCAGGTGACCTTGTATATCACATGCACTGAGCATTGTGCTTCACACTACTCCGCACTGTATGTTTAATTTGACTGAATCATCCACCACAGATCCATAATAACATACATGGCTCCCTATTCTTTAGCTTGCTGAAGCCACATAAATGTGATTTCTGAAAGCCTGCTTACTTCTTAAATTGGGAGAGAATCAGAATATGTTCATTCTGAATTAGCACAGTTACTTGTTTTGTTTCTTCCCAGGGAGTTTCATAACACATTTTGCAATAATCCCAGTTCATGGTGTTTTTTGCTTGGAAACTAATTGCATACTAGTATCGAGCCCAGCCGTCAGCATTATTTCCCTCCCTCTCTTTCTCTGTGATTTATACTAGTCATGCTCATCTTTAATTAAGGTTTTCAAATGTGTTTTGAAAAAATTGTATCTAGACACACCCCAACAATCAGCATGGGTGTTTGCTCTCTCAGCCTGATGGCACACAGAATATACTTAAAGGAGAGGGTTTGTTTTCTTCTCAAATTGGTAATATTATTTTATTATAGAGTAATTTATGTAATCAATACTAAATTATTGAAGCTAGGAAAGTATAATCCAATTGTCTCTCATCATCATGGTTAATAAATGAACACTTGAATTTAAGTGAATATTATTCAATTTCTGTCTCTTATTATTTCATTTTGTAATATCCGCTGCAAATCAGAGCTACAGTCTCTTTCATGGCTCCAGGTGCAAATGCAAAAAAAAAAAAAATGAATCCTATAAATTTGAGATACAGAATTGTGTGTTACAGAAAACACAAGAGTTGCGACATCAAACCAAGGTGGTGGTTAAGAGTAAAAAGCTGCTGCTGTCATATTGACTACCAGATTGAGGTTTGGAAAGAAAGTTTTTACTGTTGGCAGAGTATTCATCCTCACTAAGTTACTAGCACATGGTTATATTCACAAAGAGACTGATTTTAGTTGGTGTCTGTATGACTCAGTCCTCCTCAGACACTGCTCTCTTTATTGCCTATACCACTGCCTCCCTGCTCTGCTCTGAATGGGGCCATGAGATGTGGAAGGGTTCCCAGGGCCAGAAACCTGCTGTTGTCAACTAGAAGTAAGGTCACAGAAGTAGTATGAGTTATAGACTAAATTTATTTTATAAATCAATATCAAGTTTCTTCAAATTATATATTAAATAATCTTCCTTTCATCATTTATTAATGTCTATTTTATGAGTAATCTTAACTTGCTAATTCCCTTAATTTTATGATAATAGTTTTAAATTTAAGGTGCAAAAATAATAAACCATTGAACCCTGAATATAATAATGATATGTTCCTTTTCAAATGCCCATCCATTTCTGATAAATGAGCTAACATTTTTGTCATTGCCTTGGGGAATTTTGCTGTTTAGGTTTTCATAGTTACATAGATGTACACAATTATGATTATTTTTTGTGACTCAATATAAATATACTTCTTTTTTGGTAAATGTACTTCTGGTAAAATACATTTTGTTTAAATAAAATTTTCAAACACTGCTGTGATAGTTTATATGTCACAACGTCCAATCTTGTACTCAACATTAAAAGATTGATAACTTTACTATAAGATCAATAAGATGGCGAGTTCACATCTGCCATGTCTAGTGAAAAGGGACTGGAGGCCTATGCAGAAAAATTTGACAAGAAAATGAAATGAGTCGTTTATACTATAAAGAAAACTGTTGTTGTTACAATGTGGCATAATCTTACACGTAAGCAGCAGTATCTTACTCAAAAAATTTCACATACACACAATACCTATTTGAATTAATAAATGGATTCAATAAGTTAAAAGATAAAAAATAAGTATGTAAAGATCACTAGTGTTCTTAAGCACTGAGAAAGCAATCTTATTTTATTGCAAAAAAAAAAAAAAAAAAAAAACAGGCAAAAATATTTAAAATCTATATGGACTTTTGAGGGACACCAAATAGTCCAAACAATTACAATTAAGATCAAGCATAGAGTTCCCATAGCTCTTGTGTTGCACATATTCCAAAACTACAAGCATCCAAACAATATTGGTGTACTGGTGTTAAGACTTACTAGAAGATTCATGGAATAAAATAGAAATCCAGAGACAACCTTACATATAGAGCAAACTGAGCTGCACTACGTTGCTGGGATCACTCAACAGAAGCCTTGAACAGTGTGGAGAAAACTGAGTATTAGTGTAAAAGAACCTGGTGCCTATTTATCTCACAATTTATATAAAATTATTTAAAGATGTATTGGACAATTAAACATCGATCCTGAAAATATAAAATTTCTCAAAGAAAACAGGGCGTGATTTTTATTACATGCATGCGGCAATAATTTATAGGGTTTGATACTAAAAGGAAAGGCAACAAAAGCAAAAACAGGCTGAGCAACATAAAAGTGTAAAACTAATTAACATTCTTTCTTTCTTTAAATGTTTGGTATCAGATACACAGGGTGTTCTGGGTCTCACTATGTAGATCACACTTGTACTGATTCTCCTGTTTTCAGCTTCCCAAGGACTGGGATTATAGGTGAGTGCAACCACACTGTGTCTCAGTCACTATCAGGGCAATCTCAATAGTGGGGCTGTCACTGTACACCAGTGATTGAACCCCAGCCGCTATGCTTTGCCTAAACAGGGGCTTGATGTACAACTAATAGAGATCATCAGCAAAGAGCAAGTACAACTCACAGAATATAAGAAAATATGTATAGATCATACATCTAATCAGGGATTAATATAAAATATAGAAATAAGTCCTAAAATACAGCAACATCTCCTGATTAAAAATGCACAGAGAAGTTTAGTGGACTTTGAATAATACCTCCAAAGAAAATGTGTGAATTATCAATAATGAGAAACTGTTCAAAATTACAGATCATAAGAAAAATGAAAATCAAAAACATCTCGGTGAGATAAAACTGTATTCCCACAAGTACATCTATTACCTAAAATACAGAAAATTTATACTGGCAAAGATATTGATAAATACGAACACTTGTGTACTTGGTGGAAATGTAAAATAGGAGGAATGTTAGAAACATGAAAAACAGTATAGCAGTTTACAAAAGTATAGTGATGCGATTACCATGTGATCTAAGAAATTCTAACACTTGGAGATAGAGACTTGTGTTGATAACAACATTCCACATAAGACTTAAAAGGTGAAAGCCATTCAGATGTTTATCAGCAGATAGAAAATAAAAATGTGATTCATAATTATCACAGGATATTATACCACCTTAACGAGAGGATTCTAACTCCTGAAGTTTCTGAAGCTTGACGATATTGTAGTAAGTGAGGCAAATCAGTCATCAAAGAAGTAACATCATGGATCCACTAAAGTACTTAGAATGTTCAAATGTGGAGACAGAAATTGGGATGGTATTTTCACTTGTAGAGAAATAGGAAAAATTTCACTACTGAACACTGAGTTTAAGCTGCAAGTTGAAAAATGATTTGGAGATTTTTATTGTTCAGAATGTTCTCCAAGATCCCCCTGAATCCAAAAGCAGGAATTTTATTATGAATACACTCCACCCAACTTGCTTTTCAGAAGTGAGGCCTGCTTCATGGAGGATCACTTGGAGTGTGGCCTGCAAGGGTCTCTGCCGGTACAGCTTTCCTTCGGCTTACTAGTCACAGACACATGAGCAGCCTTCCACCTTGGGCTCTCCTACCATGTCATTGCTGTGTTTTCTTCTGAAAGCAGAGGGCTGAAACTTCTAAAACTGTGAAGCAAAGTAAACTTTTTTACATTGTGTGTCATGTTGAGCATTGTCTCAGCAATGGTAGAGACTGAGACACAGATGGACAGCGACAGTAACACAACAATGTGAAATTACTTAATGTCAGTCTTAGTTATTTGTTGTTGCTGAGACAAAATACCCAGCCCAGTTTGGAGGGAGGAAATTGTTATTTATCACACAGTTTATAGAGGTTAAGTCCATCATCAGTGGCTTTCAAGGCAAGATGGGGAATGGCAGAGGTGGAACAGTTCATGGTTGACAGCAAGAGCAACAATAGAAAGACAAGCCTTTTCTGTCCCTTATATCGTATCCAGTCTACTGTAATTGGTGCGGTGCCAATACAATGAACTGATTCAGAAATCACTTAGCCTTAATCCTAGCATTGAACTATGAAGCAATCACATACACTAAATTCAACTGCTTTCAAAATAAATAGATAAATAAATAAATAAATAAATAAATAAATAAATAAATAAATAACTTTGACCAAATGAGGCTTTGGAGACACAAACCATAACACCACTGAACTGTACACAGAAGTAGCGTGAAAATTATGAGTTCTATTTCATATTCTACATGATTAAAAATCTTTACAACAAAAAAACTACAATAGAAATTAAAAAACATTTAAAGGTTTCCACTTATATTTGGCTTTAATTGGCCTTACTAAGTCACTTCTAATAAACACCATGTTGCAGCAATGATGTAATGGGATTTTGAAGGTTAGGTTAGGGGGAAAAAATAAAGTCAGACTATTTTTGAAATTTTAAGGGCCAGCCTGATAGCTCAGTGGACTAAAGCACCTCCTTAAGTAGCGTGAGGCAGCCATGGTTTAATCCCTGGAGTGCCATGCAGGGTTCACCCATGGGGCATGCAGCAAGTCCAGTCTGCCTAGTGACACCCTGTACACCCCATAGAACCTGTCCTAAATACAAACGAAGAGAAATTTTGTTTTTTGTGTGTGGTACCAGAGATTGAAAGATAAATTTTAATATGTATTTGCTTATTTATTTTGATGGTAATGAGGATGAATCCTGGTACTTGGGCACTTAACTAGATCCTAAATCTTACTATCATTATGTTTTTTTTTTTCACTTATGTATTTGGTACAGCACCTCACTATTCAGCTTGAACTCATAATGATCCTCCTCTTCTTAACCTTCCCAGCTCTGGGATTACAGACTTGTTCCATCATGCCCAGACTCTTTCAGTGTCTCAACACTCCAGGACTGGGGATCAAACTTTTGTCCCTATGGTTGACAAAGCAGGTGCTTAGTATGCTGAGCTATCTTGCCATCCCCCTTTTTCATTTTTGTCTTCAGGCAAGATCCTGCCCACTAATTCCATGTCCTGAGAAAGCATGAAGTGACCTTGTGTAATAGTCCAGTGCAATAGCTAGGCCTGGGAGTAGGACATATTTTGCTATAACTGCAGCCTCAGCTGATAAGTGCTATTATAAAGCAGACACACAGCAAATTCTTCTTGTATTGATCAAACCCCATAACCATGGCATTTAATATTAAAAATTGAATATTGCTATTTTACACTGTTGTATGGGGGGTGATATGCAGCATGATACAATAAAAACTATTACTTAGAAAACAGGCTATGAAATACTGGTGTTCAGATTACAGTGTTACCACTTTTTGGCCATATAGCATGGCCACTTGAGGTTATCTGCAATTCAGAACAAGAATATGTACTTCATAAGTTTGTCTTCCTATAAATGTCATGTTTGTAAAATCTCCCTTTTCCTCCTGGAGTACCAATCTTAACTGTTTTATAATAGTGGTCAAGCACAGAGGTAATATCGTAACTATTAAATCTCATATGCATTAACATAATTTGTCTACATTTAATTTACAAATACCTAACTACTTTTCATTAACGAAAGGAGCTTAATGTTTTGTAATGTCCATCTTAAGTCCAAAATTTAAGTTATATTGCTGTCCTTGTTGAAGACAAGACTTCTAAATATAACTTTTCTACCTTTCAGTGCCACATTACAACATTGGATTCTACTCAATCTCAGGCTCTATTTTCTTTTCTTGTAGTATCAAAGATTGAACTCAGGACCCTGTACTTGCTAGTCAAGCACTTATTCTACTAAGCTATCACTCCAGTCTCTATTTAATGAAAGACATTTAGAAATTCTTAGATGCATAACTATTACAGGAGAAAAATTCATAGTGTTTTCTTCTCATTCAAACTTTATTAGCAATCTATTACTCCATTAAGCATTGAACTTTGTAATATAAAGTTTCAGTCTTAAAAAAAATACTCTCACTGAATACACATTTAAATTAGTAACAAGAAGAAGGAAGGAGTCCCTCAGCTATGTATCACCACACATGTAGAACACATCAACCTCATATATTCTGAAGTTTTGTAAATCACTGAGTCTCTTGTCATGTACTAAAACTGCCTTTGTAAATAGTATCTCTAAAGTCTGAGGCATCTCTTTGCAGACCCAACTCAATGAAAGGTGTTGTATATAAATATTTTCCTTGTACTTATACTAAAATTCAAAATAGTTGAACCACTTTCTTTATATGTAGAGAAAATAATTTATAAGGAGATCAACTACAAAAATTATAGTCACTAGCAATTTTCTCTTTAGTATAGGACATACTATTTTCTAGTTTCTTGCTGATGATAAAAGACTAGCGTTGAATCACTATTGTTCCTGTGCAGTTTCATAAGATGTTATGCCTAAAAAGTTTCTTTTTAAATGTTAAGATATCTGGGGATTGCATACATTAATAAATTTGCTATAGTCCTTATATTTTTCAGATGACTGTGTCAAAACTGTTAGCATACAAAGGATTCTTTGTTACTGGATCTCAATTCCAAATCTCAACTGCATTGCAAGATAATTTTTTATTTTATTTCAATATTAGAGTTGAGTGTGTATGTGACAAAAAAGAACAAGGAATTTCATTCCCAGTTCAGAGGTAATATCGTCAATCTCAAAGATATTGAAGGGAAAAAAAAATTCTTGGGAATTGTATTCATACCAAAATAGTTTACATAAGCCTTGTGGAACACATTTACCTTTCAGGGCCACATAAATGCTTTGTAAACATCTATAAAGTTCAAGAGAAAGTTGCAAAGCCCTTGTTAATTGTGTGATTGTGATAAGTGAATGATAAATCCAGTTGTTACATAAACAACTTTGAGGTAAAATTCGTCTCCACCTTAGCAAAATCATTCTCTGCAGACTTTGCTGTCACCAGCATGCAGTATTGAACTGGTTAGCATCTCATTTAAGTATGGCAGTTGTACCTTTTGACCACTCAGGTCCCTCAGTGCTGTCTAATTAACAACTATTCTTCAATCAGAGGACTTTCTGTCGTGTGCATTAGCTTCCGCTGTGAATCTCACATAGTCAGTGACCCTGCAGTAATGATCAAAAAATGGTTCCTACATTAGGTGTGAATATTTGGAGGCCAATTACCTCCTGATCTTTCCATCTGCTGGCCACCATCACAGCCAAGGACAAAGACTATTCTTTTGCCTTTGTCCTGCAATCCTTGTCATGCTTGTGTTCTTTTAGGACCTGTAATCCATTATTCTTTTCCTTTCTGCAAAGTGAGTTGGGGGGTAGAAAAAAAGACTTGAAGGAGAGGCTGTGACCAACAGATCCACGTGGTAGCATAGCTGCTTTCTCCTGATCAAGAAGATTATGATATTGTGCATCACTTCCAAACATTTAGACCACTGTGTCATCGTTATTCATCTAAGCTGTTAGAACAATTATTTTCAATGATTCAAGCTTCCTTTACTATAATTTTATTTGCTTTTTGTCTATTGTTTAGCAGATTTTAGAAGCACCCTTGATATCTTTCTAAACTTAAATATGCAAACAGAAATCAACATTGTTAATTCCTTGATGATGAAATGAATTTTATAGAGTTTAATTTATGACAGTGTTATATTTATTTCTATCAATATGTGATAATTTCTTATATAATTCATACTTTACTATATTTTGTGTTTATTTCAAGTAGAGCTACAAAAGCCTTTCTCTTAACACTGCTATAACATAATGCACCTGCTCAACCTTAGAGATTTAGACTATTTCCTTTTGCTACAAAAGATCTTGGCTGGATAAAACGTTCATCACATACATACCTTATCAAAATACTATATTAAAAGTCTCTAGTGAGCAAGGTCATGAGCTCTTTTATTTCTTAAGATAATTCCATATGAACCTTGCAAGTCTGAGGAAAATTTGTGTCTTTCAATCATTCTTGAAGTAAATTATTTCTTGTAAATATATAAAACAATATCTAAACAGTAAAGGGTGATGAAATTTCTACACATCAAATGAAGCAGTAAAATAATAATTCTAAACATATAATGAAAAGTTAAGTTTGTATTTTATAATTTCTGTAGCAAGTATTAAAGATATATATTTGAGAGAGAAAGAAAAGACAAATCAGAGTCAGAGACAGAAATAGACAAAGAGAGCCCAAATCATAAGGCCAGTTAGTTAAACTGGAGTGCTGAATAATGTTCAAGTAACCCACAAGAAAGAAGAAGAGGGGGAATAAGACATGGAACAAATAGCTAAAACTCATTCCTGATTGTGGTATCATAAAATGTTTTGAAAAATTATTAGCTCTAAAATGAAACATGTACTTGGTGTTCCAACATGTCAGGTATGAATCTATGAGAAATAAAAATATATGCCTCCAAAAAAGAAAATTACCTGCAACTTGTTTAAGTCATGACCTATTCTGCTTCCATGATTAAGAGATCCAGTTTTCATTTTCACTCCAATTTCTTGCTTTCTTTTGCTTTTATGAATTTGGCATAGGGTCGCACTATGCAGCTTGGACTCATAGTGGTCCTCCTGTTTTCAGCATTCCCAGTGCTGAGATTACAGGTGTGCACCATTACTTCCAGTCTTGGTGGCCTGATAAGGCATGTGGTGTTGGAGATTGAACTCCAGTCCCAGCACTAACTTAAGCAGGTGCTTAGTCTACTGAGCTATCTTGCTAGCTCTTCCCTGAAACTTTTAACATTCTGAACACATTTGATATTTTCATAGGTAGCAGAATGGCTTACCAAAATACAACACCTCCAGCCAGGCACGGCTGTACATGCCTGGAATCCCAGCACTTGGGAGGCTGAGGCAGGAGGATTGATGCAAGTTCAAGGAAAGCCTGAGCTACAAAATTGAGCTCAAGGCCATCCTGAACTGCATAGCGAGACCCTGTCTCAAAAAGAAAAAACATGCAATACTTTCCATTGCTAAATAATAGATGAACTACTGAATCTTTTTAATAGTTTTCACTTCTGAAGTCTAGCTATCCTCCCATGTGCTTTTTATGCTTGTTACTAGTGCTAACATGTATATAATACTACACACAAATAAAACTAAATTTAATATCTGTATGAAAATGAAATGTGTAGAAATTAAATATCCCCTCCTGCTCTGAAGTATTCTCCATTTGATAATCTTTCCTTCTTTAAAATTAACTTCTTAAATATCTAATACATCTCTAATCCTTTTGTGCTGCACTTACATATCACATACGATGAATGAGGTAAAAATAAAATTTTCTAGATCTTAACATTTGACTGAAGACTCAGCCACTGTTGCCTCAATACTGATTTGAGGTAGCTCCAGGTAACAGCACATTGTAGGTTAAGCGATTAAGTAGCTTAGAAAGTGGTTAACTATATGAAATAAAATAATTTTTATTTCATCTCAGAAAGTAGGTTTTAGTCTGAGCAACAAGTCATCAAAACTTCCCTCTAAAATACAGGAAACCTCCCTCTAAACCCAGTAAAGAACACCAAACCTCCTTCTAGAGCAGCACTTGTTTTTTAGAAAATTGACATGTTAGTATCCCTTTACATATATTCATTTTGTGTCCTTAGACTCAATTTTCAATGAAAAATTTCAAAGAAATTCCATCTGTTCATATTTTTATTTTCATTAGTACATATTTTCAGTATATAGGAACTATATTCATCGCAGAGATTTGGCACATGGACATAGGGCATCCTGCATGTTTCGTCCTTATTTCCTTCATAGCCATTTCTTGACGTTACAGTGTATTTGGTGTTTGCATTACTGTCACTGTGAGAAGTTATCTGAGACTAATTCAAAATACCTGGTAGGATGTGCATAGATTGCCTTCAAAGCTAGTCCTCTTTGTACAAAGGTTTGGTAATTCAGATTTTGTTACATGCAGAAAATGAAGTGTGAATCAATTCCTAGGGATGTAGAGGGATCACTGTATTCATGAGAAATTATAGAAGATAGGCAGAAATTGAGATGAGTATTTGCAGAACTTGACTTTCCATCTTTTAGAGTTTTAGAAGTACAATTGATAGAAAACAGGAATTTCAAAATATGAAGGATTGGCTTAAAGGAGAGAGAGAGATGGAAGAGAGGGAGATAGAGAGATAAGAGAGAGAGACAGAGAGAAAATGGAAGACAAAACAAAGTCTAAGGAAAATGATGTGTATGAGGAATGTGCATCTTGTTAAAGAAAAGAGGTATGAATATTCTCATCAGATTCCTTCTCTTTCATACAGGGCAATATGAATCTCAACAGAGTGATGGGATTCAAGAACTTGGAAGGTAAGGAAATAAACAGGAATGCTAAGAAAGCAGGAGAGGGGGCCCGGCAGGATGGCTCAGTTGTCTAAAGCGCCTGCTTAGGAAAGCTTAGGCGGCTGCAGGGACTGCGGTTCGATCTCCAGCACCACATTCTGCGCCAGCCCTGCCCTTAGGGAAGGCTGAGCCAGCCACAAAAATAAATAAATAAACAAACAAAAGTTCTGAAACAAGAAAAAAAAAGGAAGCAGGAGAGGCATTGCTCATGTGGAGAACTGAAGCCTGATTTCTTCGCTAGAGGAACTCCCCAAATAAACATACAAACCAACTTCATAAGAAAAAAAGCAGCATCGTGATACACAACAGATCCTAGTGAAAGTCTATGCTTTTCTAAAAAACTCAAGACTTATGCTTCTGACTATCCTTCCATTTTTCAAATCTACAGTAGCCAAGTTGAGGAATAAAAAGAATAAGACAAAGCAATAAAGTGAAGAAGAATTCAATGTCTACTCTTTCTATAACAGTTTTATAATCTTAACAAAAAGCCAAGTCGGGGTTGGGGAGATAGCTCAGTAGAATAATTATTTGCCCAGCAAGCTCAAGGGCCTGAGTTCAATACTGGGTTGGAAAGAAAGAAAGAACCAAGTGGAATGGAGAAACAACATTTAAATTTCATTAAAGGTGAAAAATGTATCATTCAGTGATATTAGATATTCTCACAAAAGAAATTTGTAATATATACCTGACTCCTTGTAGTTAGTTACAAGTACAGAATCTGTCAAAAATTATACCCAAGGACTGAAAGGGAGGGTTGGTGAGTGAACTTAGCTGGGTGGCATGAAGTGCAATCAAATTATTTTTATAGCTCATATAACCGGCATGCATATTTAGTGTGGGGACTCGAAGGATATTCAAGTTGTCTAAGGATATTTATATATATTTAGAACAATAACTGGGGATATCTTATGACATGTATGTGCCTACATATACACATACAATTCTCAATGTATTTTCTTTGAAAATTCTTCAAAATATTTATGTCAGTAAAATTCAATTTCCTCTACTGGCTCATGTTTGCCTGTGATTGATAGTATCCAGATTGATGGACTTTCCTTATTTCTTTACAAAAAGCAAATATACTTTAAGCTTGTTGAATAATAAGTGGAAAAAATACTATTTAACAAAAGAAAACGTAGATGGGAAGACCAACTAAGTCTCATCCCACTAGTCCTTGAAAGCCCAGGTTCTTTTCATCTGCATTTTATCATGGCCATATACTCAAGAAGGCAGCCCTAACCATGCTACAGTACAGCCTACAGCGATCACAGCCACACTCAGCAATGTTCACCAGAAAATTGATCCTTCCTCTGTATCATCTTCTTTTAAGTTCTTGAAATCTTTCTCTAGAAACTGATCCTCATTTCAGTGGTCTTGTTAAACACTCAGGATTTAATTGCTCTCACAATGAATAGCTTTTGTGTATAAAATTCAGTGTAATCATGATAGATCATTGTGTTTAAGGAAAGGGGTTATTGTCTCTAAACGAACAAACAAGCAAACAAACAACTGTAGGACAGGTAGAAAGCTGAAAATCATCACTGCTTTGGTACTGTGTGATACACCTAAGGCTGTAGTACCAGAGTAACAAACACCTAGCCTTAAAATCTACAAAAACATAAATGTCATGGTGTAAAGGGCTGGAGGTCTACAATCAGGATGCCAGGCTATTCAGGTACTGGTAAGGGGCCCTTATGGGTTATTTTCATGCGGAATCCTCACTGAGCATGAAGCGGGGGCGGGGGGCTGTCTAGGTTCTATTGTATAGGGAACTAATTCCATTTCTGATGGCTTTGACATTATAACCTGACCACTGTACAAAGTTCCCACTCCCTATTATCCCAAGAGCAGAGGTAATGATCCCAGCACGTTATTTAGTACAAGACACAAATGCTCAGCTCATCACAGCTATAGATGAAAAAAGATAAGCTATTTTTGAGGATACTTTTTGGAAGGGCACAGGCAATAATTAATGGTTCACTCCACCAAAGGAAAATATAGTGTCTGTTTATAAAGGTATGGATTGGGTTAAGGAACAGAAAAAGAATGACACAGCACCTGAGGCTACTCCTATTACCAGTCCTGAAAGAGTGAGTGAGAAGTTTTAGCAGAAACCACTGAGGGACCCTGATGGGAGCTAAGACACAGGGAGAAGCACCTAGAGCTGTCCTGCAAAGGCTCATTGGAATAAACATGAAAACTTACTTGAATTCTATCTTTGGATTAGTTACCACTGGAATTCAAACAGTGGCAATGTTTAAGGAGGAGAGTCTGTCCCTGTAACTATATTTGTTGTTTCTCTGCTCCAGATTAGCTGGGAATGGGTAAAGTGTGGACTGGGAGGAGAAAAGAAAAATGTCCAACACCCATAACCCGAGGGGAGTGACCATTGTAACTGCACTATTGAAGCACAAAAAGAGTTTTCTTCGCATCAGTTGCAGTGATTGTTGCCTTTATGCATAATAACTTACTCAAAATTCTATTCAATTTTTAATTTTTATAAAAGTACAGCAGTTCTCTTTTTATCTATGTGTGAGCATGATTTCAGATTAATAAAACAAATGAAGCACAGAATATGAAAATTTCCATGATAACTAGATATTGCCAAATAGCCTGTTAAAAGTGTTCAAACAATTTACATACCTTCTATCACTAATCTTGCCAAAACGAAATTGAAAATTATTCTCAAACTGATGAGTAAAACATTATACCTTTTACCTTTAATTTGCATTGATATTGAGGCTGATTATTTTTCAGATATTTATGTAGAGAATTGAACATCTTTTCCTTTTGGTCACTTCTAATACATTTTTTGTATCTCGCTGTTTGCCAGGTTCTTAAAAAACTTATCAATCTTTCTTTGTTTTTTATACAAATTTTGTAGGAAATACTTATTTATACTTATGTGTCATTTATTCCATTGTGTTGTTACTGTTGCTTATAAATTGTCTCAGGGAATGGGTTTTAGAAATTTAGACTTCTGTACATCAGTCAGTATTTTACTTTCTAATCAGTTTGTTATGTTGAACAACTAATTTTTCTCTACTAAATTTCTATGCAGTTATTATTTCATTTTATTTGTTTTACTTTACCTTTGGCTCGCCAGTGTTTATACGAGTTAATATGAGTATTTTTCTGTATGGTGGGGATTGAAGGACTAATGCATTTCCTTAAAGAATTATTGATTACTATACCATAATGCTATTTTTAATTTTCACATGAATTTTAAGTAATTTTTCATGATTATGTTCCTTAATAATGTTTCATTTCACTGACCCATTTGTCTATGCTCATGTCACCAGTCTGATGCTATATTATTATAGCCTCTTGTGATGTTGTACATGCCAATTACTTCCATTTTTAATCAAACTGTTATATTTACTTGGTTATTACAATTTTGAATGTTGCTGTGGAGTTGAACATTTTAAAGCTGGTATTAGAAATTGATTCTCAAATTCAGATTGTTAATTGAATTTTCGCAGTAGGATTATGCTAAATGAACAAATTAATTACACTAAATTGCTATATTAACATCCATCCTGTCACTTGATTTTTGTGTTTTCTTTTTTTCTATTAACAAATTTTGTCGTGCTATTTTATCCCTTAGAAGAATGTGTATTTTTGGAATATTTTTCTTAATCTTTGATAAATATACCCCATATTTTTAATGTGCCTTCATTCTTTCTTACATTGTTTTCTGGCTCTAGTTGATGTGTGTGTAAATATTTACTGAGTATAATTATATCTGCAGCTTATTGACTTTCCAGTGATGTTCATTTATTGTCTGATTATGTTGCATATTAATGAAAAAAATTCTATAATCTTCACATGATAATCATTGTCATTTGCATTTTATATTTCTTTTCTAAATGCTAATTTCTCTCATTAACTTTTCCTAGCTTGACTTGTTTGAAAGCTGTTATTGCATTTATGTGAAAACATTCTTGCTTTTTCATTAATGAAATCCTTTTAGCCATTTTATAAAAATGTAGAATGTGGCATGAAATTATTGCTTATATAGGAAAATAATTTTATGTATCCTCCTTATGTTTGTTTACCAAAATGTCAGTGTACTTATGCAATGTTTCCTTCCACCATCCTAAACAGAACTAATTTAAAAAGCAATTCAGTTCTTCCATTTCTTGACTATAACTATGCACAAAATAACAGACATTAAAGAAAAGTTGCACCATTTCAACCAAGAGCAAAAGCTAAAGTTTGAAGTTGAAATGAGATGTTATTCTAAGTAATTTATATGTAATAATGTCTAATCCCTAAAACTTCTCCATGAAATAGGTGATTGATCATTTTTATTTTATAGACATAGAAACAACAACAGAAAGAATCTAATACTATAAGAAAGTGTTCAACGCAGAACTGGCTCCCAGAATTCTGGTTCCAGGCTCCTAGAAGCTATAATTTGCCACTTAGACTGTACACTATGAAAGAGCTGAGTGTAGAGCTTCTCAAGTTTTGTTTTGTATTTTCTGAGTATCAAATTGACCCATTTATGTAACCAGTACTTCAGAAAGCCTTCCCTTTTAAAAATGAGATTAATTGCTGTCAAAGTTTTACTCTGAATCACAGGAATTAGTTGAATAATGTGCACATTAAAAGTACTCTTTCCTATATTCCAGATTGAAAATAAAAATTATTTTTACCTCTGGCTCTGTCAAATCTTAGAGCTTTCAGATGACTTCACAACAAAGTATCTTAAAGACAAACTATTTCAAGATCTTATTTTCTGTCCAATTGATAGTTATTATCTCCTTATGTAGACACACAATCACTTGAAGTTTGGCAAAGAAGGTAATTCTTATTGTCCACAGAGTTTGTTAGGAATGAGATCACAGATGAGATGAGGGTATAAGTTCACACTACACATAACTAAGGAAGGACACTTAAAAGTAAGGGGAAAAAACTACTAGCATTAATCTAGGCATTTCTTCCTCTTTTAAGTGTTAAATTTCTTGATAGTAAGATATCGATAGGCTAGAATGACTAGAATCTCCCTGTAAAAAGTAAACATCTCATTTGAAGTAATCACACTTGCTTCAAGTTTTGTTCTTCTATATGTATAGATGCTATTGAAAAAGTTATCATGAAGATTTTATTAAGCTGAAAATAATACCTATCATAAGCTGAATATTCCACAAATATTTGTTGAATAAATAGCAAATTGCAGTTTTTCAAATATCTCACATTATGTGCACTAGTGAGAAATGCTATATATACAATCCTTTGCCTAATCTTTTCTACCAGAATTTGGACTAAAGAAGGAGAAATTGGGGCCGGCGGGATGGCTCAGTGGTCTAAAGCGCCTGCTTGGGAAAGCTTGGGCGGCTTCAGGGACCACGCTTTGATTCCCAGCACCACATGCTGAGCCAGCCCTGCCCTCGGGGTGAGCTGAGCCGGCCATAAAAATGAGTGAATAAACAAACAAAGGTTCTGAAACAAGAAAAATAAATAAAATTAAAAAAAAGAAGGAGAAATTTCTATTCTTTCAGGTATTCCATGTGTATCTGTCAATTTTCTCCTATTTCCTACTAAACGAATCCCACAATATAAACAAATTCCTTCAAAAAAATCCAATCTGTACAGATATGCAGTCCAATAGGACAGTTGCTAAACATGATACATCTTCAGAGAAGCTAACAGAATTGTAAGCAACTTCAGTTTTCGGAATTTCAAGAGCAATTACTCTAAAATAATGGAGATATAACTAGACTTAGGAAGCAGATACATAGATTCTAGCTATCAATAACTAGATATTTAATATGAGAAACTAATTTAATTTGGGTAAATTATCCTCATGTTAAAATTAGAGGCTTGGATTTGGATATTTAAAGTATCCAGAGCTTTAAAACAGTGTGCCTATGTGCACATCTGTCTTCTACTAAAATTATATATTTGCAAAGTTTATGATATCATGTTGGTTCTGTATCATGAGAACAAATTTTTAATGAAAACACCATGTGTAAATATGCTACTATTTTTGAAGAGATACAATTGATGTTAGGGTCATCTGGTTTAAGATACAGCCTTATGACTTGCAAATCCATGAAAAGTACAAGTATACAGTAGCAAAATGCCACAGTGCTTGAAAAATATTCCTCTATGCAGTTTCATGCCCTACGCACTGTGAGGAGTTGCTTTACATTTTGAACAAATTGATGCATGTGCCTCTCACACCTGTTTGTACGTCACAGCCAGAAGTGACTGGCATTGCTAATGGCTTTCACTGAGTGCAATAAAAAACAAAATTCATCAACCAAATAATCACCTAATAAGCTATTAAAACTAATAGGGAGCTACAGAGGTACAAATTCCTCCTATTTATTAAAGCAGCTTGGAAAGAAAATTTGTTCTAGAGCCATTTTATGTTTTCAAAGAACCTTGCATTTAGTAAGAAAGAATAAAAACTTTCTATAAGAATGACCTACATATTCAGGCTCGTGGCTCTCACAGAAAGTGTATAATATTACATTGATCTAACAGATGATGAAAGAGTGAACAACTTGAATATGATAGAGGCAAACAACATCTCTAGACACTGGAGGGTTTTGTCTTACAACCACAAAGAAAAGAGCAGACCACTTAATATGATTTCAACCATAATACATCATACTACTGTAGTTATGAATCTTGAGAGGGAGTTCTATTTTTTATCTGAGTAGATGATAATTTAAAAAGTAATTGCTGTTCAAAAGGATAGAAAAATGAGCTTTGGATAACTAATGCTACCCTATATGATGCATGAAATACTTTCTTATGATCAAGAAAGTCAAATAAAGGCTATCACACATTTGAAATCAAATCCTCTGTTAATTGTAACTCATGTATTATTATTCGGTATTTTATATTTTATGATTAATGTTCTACATTGTATATATCATTTGTAGTTGCTACAAGTCACACAGCAGGTATGTAGGTAAAGCATTAATTGATTAAATTTATTTTATATTCCTTTTAATAAGAAAAAGCCAAAATAACAAAGAAACAGTTTCAAAACAAGTTAGGACAGTTACAATAATAATACATTGCATATTGCTAACAACTTCCAGTTATGTTGATAAACCACTACTGTTATGAACTATTGGACTATACTGGGTTATTTTTCTGAATTCAAGTACCTACAATCTTTGGACTGACATCAAGTATGAAAAGGTCCTTTAAAGTCTCCATATATAGCATAAAACACCCATCTCTGAAAAAAAACAGAACAAGAAAAAAGAAGAATATGATGGTAGCTAGGAAATTGCTCAAATGTGTATAGGTGAGACTAGGCCTCAGACTTCAGAGCCTAAAGTAAACAAGATATCAGTGATGAGATAAACATCTGTCTGGTTAAGGTCAGATATTAGTCTTTAGGCAACCTTATGTCACCTGTTGATAACACTGCAAAAGTATAAGTAAAGGACCATTTTGGGGGGAAAGAAGAAAGAAAGAGAGAGAAAGAAAGAAAGAAAGAAAGAAAGAACATATACAAAAGATAGCTTGGAAAGATATAGCGCTACTTTTTCTTAGTTAAAGAAAGGATTGTACCAATAATGTTCAGACAAGATATAGTTGACTGGTTTTAGAAATACAGAATTTAGTAATATAAGAAAGCATATAAAACTTCACAAAACACTGATAGAAAAAAAATTGTTGCTTTTGGATCAGGGAGACTTAAACTACCTTTAGCTCCTCAGGGTCCATAGCAAAGATGGGGAAAGAATGAATCCCTTCGCAGTTGCTCTGTAAAAAGAGCTTCAAGTGCACTAACTGGAGAAATGTGTTTAGTTACCAAACTCCATGTGCTGAAGCTCTTGGGATACGGGAGTTCAGTGAATCACATCCTAATGAAAAGTAACGTTTAAGCCTCGATTCTATTGTGCTGTATGGTAGAAATGGCTTCGATGTGCCCACCTTGGAGAAGTCCTATAAGTTAACTGTGCGTTCTCCAGTAAGAACTGACTCTTACAAGCACACACCGCAGAGCTGAATGTCTGAGCTGTACTTAGGAAATGGAACATTTACAATTTGCTTTAGCTCCTGAGGGCAATACTAATGGAGGGGATAAAAAGAATCCCTGAGCAGTTTCCATGTACAAGGAGCTGAAAATGTACTTACTTAAGTAATGTGTTTACTTACCAAACTACATGAATTGCCACACTCGGAATACGAGAGCTCTGTAAATTACATCAGAATCAAAAGTTACTTTTCAACCAGTTATGCGTTTTCTTTTTTGTTAGAAATGACTGTGGTGTCCCCAGGTTCTCACAGGTTCTGGATCTTAGCTTTGCGTTCTTGAGTAAGAACTCATTCTTAGAAACACGCACCACAGAGCTGAATCTCATCACTACCTAGCAACGGAGAGACTTACAACTCCCTATAGCTCTGAGTGCTCAAAGGAATGAACGGCAAAGAATGAATCCCTGTGCAGTTTCTCTGTACAAGGATCTGGAGATGCACTAATTTGAGAAATTTGTTTTCCTATGAAAATGTTTGCAGTGCCACCCTTGCGATAATGGGGATCTATGAATTTCACTGGTATCAAAAGAGATTGTAGCCGGGCGTGGTGGCTCATGCCTGTAATCCCAGCACTCGGGAGGCTGAGCAGGAGGATTGGTGCGAGTTCGAGACCAGCCTGGGCTACAAAAGTGAGCTCAGGACCAGCCTCAACTGCATAGCGAGACCCTGTCCAAAAAGACAAAAAAAAAAGAGAAATTGTTAGCTGGATTACTGTATTTTGCTATATGGGAGAAAGTCTTTCCTATTCCTAGTTTCCCAGAAGACCTGGAGCTTAGCTATGCTTTCTCCAGTAAGAACTCATTCTTAGAAACACACCACAAAGCTGAATCTCTCAGCAGTATCTAGGAAACTGGAGACTTACAACAACCATTAGCACCTGAGTGCCCACAGGAATGAATGAGAATGAATGAATCCCTCAGTAGTTTCTCTGTAAAAGGACCTGCAGAGGAACTATCTTTAGTAATGATTTTTTTTTTTTTTTTTTTTTTTTTTTTTTTTTTTTTTTTTTTTTTTTTTTTTTTTTTTTTTTTTTACCAAATTTCATATCTTGCTTCTATTGAAATGCTAGATCTCTGTAAATTACATTGGTATCTAAAGGGACTGTTTAGCCAGAGTTCTCTGTCTTGCTTTTCTGGAGAAACAGCTAAGGTGTGCCCAGGTTCTCAGAAGTCCTGGAGCTTAGCTGGGCTTTCCACAGTAAGTACTTACACTTAGAAACACATACCACAGACCCGGATCTCTCAGCAGTACCTAGGAAACAGGAGACTTGCAATTGACTACAGCTGCTGAGTGCTCATAGAAAAGAATGGAAAAAACAAAAAATGAGTCCATCTGAATTTTCTCTGTGCAAGGAGCTGGAGATGCACTAGTTTGAGAAATGTGTTTCCTTATCAAACTGCTTGCATTGTCACTCTTCAGATACTGGGGTTCTGTTAATTTCATTGGTGTCAAAAAGGATTTTTAGCAAGACTACTGTGTTTTGCTCTATAGGAGAAAGGATTTGCTGAGCCATTTTTCCCAGGGGTCCTGGAATTTAGCTGCAATTTCTCCAGAAGCATCTCACACTTAGAAACACACACAGCAAAGCGAAATCTCTCAGCAGTACCTCGGAAATGGGAGACTTACACCTACCTTTAGATCCTGAGTGACCATAGAAATAAATCAATAAGAATGAATCGTTTTGCAGTTGCTTTGTAAAATGAGCTTTGATTCACTAACTTCAGAAATGTACATACTTATGAAACCCCATGGTCTGCAACTCTTGAGATATGGCAGTTCAGTGAATTACGTCCTAATGCGAAGTCGCTTTAAGCCGAATTCTGTTGTGCTGGATGGGAGAATTGGTTTTGATATGCTCAACTTCCTAGAAGTCCTGAAGATTAGCTGCACCTTCTTCAGTAAGAACTAGCACTTACAGTCAAACACCGCAGAGCTGAATGTGTGAGCTGTACCTAGGAATATGTACACTTACAACTAGCTTTATTTCCTGAGTGCAATACTAATAAATGGGAAAAAAGGAATCCCGAGCAGTTTCCCTGTACAAGGAGCAGAAAATGTAATGCCTTCAGATATGTGTTTACTTACCAAAGTGCATGGGTTGAAACTCTGCAGATACTGGAGCTCTGAAAACTATGTCAAAATGAAAAGTGAATTTTCATGGGGAGTTATGCATTTTCCTTTTGGGAGAAATGACTTTAGTGTGTCTAGGTTCTCAGATGTCCTGGAGCTTAGCTTTGCTCTCTCGAGTAAGAACTCAGTCTTAGAAACACATGCTATAGTGCTGAATCACTTAGAAGTACCCAGGAAATGAGAGACTTACAACTAGCTTTAGCTCCTGAGTGCCCATAGGGATGAATGGGAAAGAATGAATCCCTTTGCAGTTTCTCTGTACAAGGAGCTGGAAATTCACTACCTTGAGAAATGTGTTTTCCTATGAAACTGCCTGCACTGCCACTCATCAGATACCGGGGCTCTGTTAATTTCATTGGTATCAAAAGTGATTTTGAGCTAGACTGCTGTTTTACTGTACGGGAGAAAGTCTTTGCTGTGCTTGGCTTCACAGAGGACCTGGAGTTTAGCTGCACTTTCTCTAGTAACAACTAACACTTAGAAATACACACAACAAAGCTCAATCTCTCAGCACTACCTAGAAAAGAGGAGACTTATGATTACCTTAGACCCTGAGTCCCCTTAGAAATGAATCGGAAAGAATGAATCACTCAGTAGTTGCTTTGTAAAACGAGCTTCAGATGCACTAACTTCAGAAATGTGTTTACGTACCAAAGTCCATGTGTTGCAACTCTTGGGATACAGGAGTCCTCTCAATACATCCTAATGAAAAGTCATTTTTAAGCTGGAATTCTGTTGTGCTGTATGGGAGAAATGGCTTTCATGTGCCAAGCTTCCCAAAGGTACTGGAGCTTAGCTGTGTTTTCTCCAGTAAGAGCTGACATAGACACAAACCACAGAGCTGAATGTCTGAGCTATACCTAGGAATTGGGACACTTACGGGTAGCTTTAGCTCTGTTTTTTTTGTTGTTGTTGTTGTTGTTTTTTTTTTTTTTTTTTTTTTCTTTTTGAGACAGGGTCTCACTATGCAGTTCAGGCCGGGCTTTAGCTCACTTCTGTAGCCCAAGGTGGTCTCGAACTCACACCGATCCTCCTGCCTCAGCCTCCCAAGTTCTGGGACTACAGGTGTGAGCCACCATGCCCGGCTAGCTTTAGCTCTTGAGTGCAATACTAATGAATGAGAAAAAAATGAATCCCTGAGCAGTTTCACTGAACAAGGAGCTGGAGATGTACTAACTTCAGAAATGTGTTTACTTACCATACTAAATGGGTTGCCACTCTTGGGACACTGGAGCTCTGTAAATTACATCAGAGTCAAAGGTGACTTTTAAGCTGGAGGTCTAACTTTTGCTTTTGCGAGAAATGGCTATGGTACGCCCAGGTTCTCAGACTTCCTGGAGCTTAGCTTTGCTTTCTTGAGTAAGAACTCACTCTAAGAGACACACACCATGGAGCTGAATCTCTCAGCAGCACCTAAGAAATGGAAAACTTACAACTACCTTTAGCTCTTGAGTGCTAGGTACTGTTGAGAGATTCAGATCTGTGGTGTGTGTGTGTGTGTCTAAGAGTGAGTTTTTACTGTAGAAAGCGCAGGTAATCTCCAGGTCCTATGGTAAGACAGGCACAGCAAAGACTTTCTCCCAGACAGCAAAACATAGTGGTCTAGCTAAAAACCAATTTTGATATCAACGAAATTAACAGAGCCCCAGTATCTCAAGAGTGACAATTTAAGTAGTTTCATAGGAAAACACATTTCTGAAGTTAGTGCATCTCCAGTTCCTTGTACAGAGAAACTGCAGAGGGATTCATTTTTTCCCATTTATTCCTACGGGCAGTCAGAAGCTAAAGGTAATTGTAAGATTCCAATTTCTTAGGTACTGCTGAGAGATTCAGCTCTGTGGTGTGTGTTTCTAAACGTGACTTGTTATGGAGAAAGAGGGACTAAGCACCAGGACCTCTAGGAAGACAAACACAGCACAGCTCTTTCTCCTATAACAGAAAAACACAGCAGGCTAGCTAAAAAGTCACTTTTGATACCAATGATATTCACAGAGCTCCAGTATCCCAAGCATCGTAAAACATGTAGTTTGGCCTGTAAACAAATGTCTTTAGATAGTGCAACTCTAGCTTCTTGTACAGAGAAACGACAGAGGATTCATTCTTTCCCATTCATTCCTAGGGGCACTCAGAGCTAAAGGTAGCTGTACATCTCCTGTTTCCTAGGTACTGCTGAAAGATTCGGCTCCGTGGTGTGTGTTTCTAAGAGTTCTTACTCAAAAAAGTACAGCTAAGCTCCAGGACCTCTAGAAACCTGGTACACTATAGCCATTTCTCCCAAAAACCAAAACACAGAACTGCAGGTGAGAAGTCACTTTTGATACCGATGTAATTTACAGAGCTCCAACATCCCCAAAGGGGATGACATACAGTTTGGTAAGTAAACACATTTCTAAAGATAGTGCATCTCCACACCCTTGTACAGATAAGCTATGGAGGGATTCATTGCTTCCTGTTAATGTCTATGGACAGTCAGAAGCTAGAGGTAGTTGTAAGTCTACACTTGCCTTGGTACTGCTGAGAGATTCAGCTCTGTGGTGTGTGTTTCTAAGAGTGAGTTCTTACTGCAGAAAGTGCAGCTAAGATCCAGGTCCTCTGGGAAGCCAGGCACAGCAAAGTCTTTCTCTATCACAGAAAAACAAAGCAGTCTAGCTAAAAATCACGTTTGATACCAATGAAATTAACAGAGCCCCAGTATCCCAAGTGTGGTAATGCATGCAGTTTGGTAAGAAAATATTTCTGAAGGTAGTGCATCTTCCAGCTCCTTGTACATTGAAACTATAGAGTGATTCATTCTTTCACATTCATTGCTATGGGCACTCAGAGTTAAAGGCTATTATACATCTCCCGATTCCTAGGTATTGCTGAGAGATTGAACTCTGTGGTGTGTGTTTCAAAGAGTGAGTTCTTACTCAAGAAAGCAAAGCTAGCTGGACATGATGGAGCACGCCTGTAATCCCAGCACTTGTGAAGCTGAGGGAGGAGGATCAGTGCGAGTTCAAGGCCAGCCTGAACTGCATAGTGAGACCCTGTCTCAAAAAGCCAAAAAAAAAAAAAAAAAAAAAGCTAATCTCAAGGCCATCTGAGAACTTGGAATACCATAGCCATTTCTACCAAAAGTAAAATGGAGAACTCCAGTTGAAAAGTCACTTTTGATTCTGATGTAATTTACAGAGCTCCAGAATACCAAGAGTGACAAACCATGCAGTTTGGTAAGTAAACACATTTCTGAAGGTAGTGCATCCCCAGCTTCTTGTACAGTCAAACTGAAGAGGGATTCATTCTTTTCCAGTCTTTCCTATGGGCACTCAGGAGCTAAAGGTAGTTGTACATCTACCCTTTCCTAAGTACTGCTGAGAGATTTGGCTCTGTGGTGTGTGTTTCTAAGAGTGAGATCTTGCTTCAGAAAGCACAGCTAAGATCTAGGTCCTCTGGGAAGCCAGGAACAACAAAGCCTTACTTACAGGAAAACACAGCAGTCTAACTAAAAATCACTTTTGATGTCAATGATATCAACAGAGCCCCAGTTTCTCAAAAATTGCAATGCAAAAAGTTTCATAGGAAAACACTTTTCTCAAGTTAGTGCATCTCCAGCTCCTTGTACAGAGAAACTGCAGAGGGATTCATTCTTTTCCCATTCATTTCTAAGGGCACTAAGGAGCTAAAGGTAGTTCTAGCTCTGCCGTTTCCTAGATAGTGCTGAGAGATTCAGCTCTGTGGTGTATGTTTCTCAGTGTGAGCTCTTACTGGAGAAAGCATAGCTAAACTGCAGGTCTTCTGAGAACCTGAACACAACATAGCCATTTCTTCCAAAACACCATAGGCAGAACTCTGGCTAAAAAGTCTCATTTGATTCTGATGTAGTTTACAGAGCTCCAGCAAACCGATAGTGGTAAGACATGCAGTTTTATAAGTAAGCACATTTCTGAAGATATTACATCTCTAGCTTCTTGTGCAGAGAAACTACAGAGGGATTCATTCTTTTCCATTCATTCCTATTGGCAATCTGGAGTCAAAGGTAGTGGTAAGTTTCACCTTTCCTAGGTACTGCTGAGAGGTTCAGCTCTGTGGTGTTTGCTTCTAAGACTGAGTAGTTACTTGAGAAAACACAGGTAAGCTCCAGGACTTCTGGAAATCCAGGCACAGAAAAGCCTTTCTCCCATACAGCAGAACACAGCAGTCTAGGTAAAAATCCATTTTGATATCAATGAAATTGGCAGAGCCCCCATATCTCAAGAGCAGCAATGCAAGCAGTTTCATAGGAAATCACATTTCTTAATTTAATGCATCTCCAGCTCCTTATATAGAGAGCCTGCAGAGGGATTCATACTTTCCCATTCATTCCTATGGACACTCAGGCATTACAGGTAGTTGTAAGTCTCCCATTTCCTAGGTACTGCTGAGAGAGTACTGCTGTTGGAAACACAGGACCACATATATTTCTGTGCTGTGATGGTTTTATTTCTCCTGGGAAGATATCCAGGATGGAAATGCTGGGTGGAGTGGGACCTATAATCCCAAATTTTTGAGTAATCTCCGCACTGATTTCCACTGAAGTTATTCCAGTTTACAATCGCATCAACAGAGCAGAAGTGTTCCTTTTCCCCTACAGCCCCCCAGCATTGGTTATTGACTAACTTCTTGATGATGGCCATTCTTTCTGGGGTCAAATGAGGTCTCAGTGTTGTTTTAATTTGCATTTCTCAAATGACTAATGACACTGAATATTTTTTCATGTATTTATTTGTCATTTGTATTTTGTCATCTGAGAAGTGTGTGCTTATCTCAGATACTTACTTTTGGATAGGTTCTTTGAGAAATGGATAAAAAGATGTGATTTTTATATATAATAGAGTATTAGTCAGCTATAAAAATGTAAGTGATGGCTTTTATAGGTAAATGGATGCAACAGAAGACTATACACATAAATGAAATAAACTGGACCAACTGTGTAAACTTTGGACTTTCTGCCTAGCCTAAGAAACTGAAAGGGTCAATAAAATCCCAAAAGTACAATAGATATTGTGTCTAGTTTCCCCCCCAAAGCCTCGTGCAGTCATAGGGCAGAGTTCTAGAGCTTGTGATTAACTCATGATCCACTGGAATTATGTGTGTGAGTACCACACCACAACTTGGGCATATACCCAGAATGCAACTTGAGGAAGACAGACTTGCTGCCTGCAGCCATTGTTGCTTTTATTCCTGCCTTTTCTCTCTTGCTCTTTGCCACTCCACAAAAGGCTTCCCTCTGCCATGTGCTTCTCTGCCTTGGAGCCAGCTGAGTATGGACCGAAATTCCCAGTATCTATGACCTAAATAAACCTTTATTTTCTTCATTTTGGATGTTACATATTTTGTCCCCCCAGTGAGAGAAGAGTAAGTTAGACAAAGAGAAAGAAGGAAACTGCTCAAAAAGAAAGAATAACTTGAAGGGAGAAAAGGAGAATATATATATATATATATATATATATATATATGGGGAAACTAGACACAAATATATAATATATACATATATATATATACTAAGATAATTGTGCTACTAATTTCTATTGATTTATTGAAAGGGACAGTTAATGCTTAATTGTTTGATCAATTTTTCATGTCTATAAAAGGACATTTGACAGCTACACTCAAGGTAATATTATGCAATATGTCAACTATTGTTAATTTCCTATCATGTTGTTTTCAAATTCTGCATCATTTTACTTTTTTATTCTTTTTAAAACTAAACAAAATAAGAAAGGAGGTTTAGGATATAAAAGAACTAAATGTCCTATGCGTACCATTACTGAGTAGTGGTACCTTGTCTGAAGATGTCACATTGGACTCTATATAGTTTCCAAATTATATTTTTTAATTTTAAATATAATATGCATTTAAAAGCACAAACATTAATAAAATAAAATAAAATAAAATATAATATAATATATAATTAATATAATGTAATATACACATTCTATACATATATTGATTTACATTAAAATATAAATATACAAGAATTCTGAAACCACTACACTCAAGACCTGCTGAAGACCTGTACTGGAAAAATCACACTGTCAAGCTGAAGGTGGCAGAAAACCTTAGTCCCATGAAACTCGCATTTATAAAATGATAGCAAGACAAAGGTTTGGTAAGTTAGGATTAAATCTCAGAAGCTTTGGGAAAAAAACATAACTGAATACTTAAGTTCACAAAGCAGTGAATGAAAAGACAGCAATATTTAAAAGTGTGTATAAATGGTTAAGGTCAAGTATGTCATCTATAGCTAAACAATCAAAATATAGTACTTATGGACATTGATATCATTTTAAAGGATAATATTATAATGACAACTGCCAAAACACAATATAAACCCTGATAGACAATATAACTTTTTAAGCAAAGTAAATCATGAAAAATGAGCAATATTATAGAGTAAAAATGCATAGGATAACAAAATTGATTCCTAAATAAAGAATGTCAAATAAAATGTTAAATATGTTTAAATTATTTTATAAAATGGATGAATGTTAAATTTATAAGAATAAATTTCCCAAGAAACAGTACATATAGAGTCATAAAATAACTCTGTAAGAACTTATTTTACATTATAATAGAGAAAATATTTTACTTTAATATAGGGAAACCTAAAAAGTACTATATTAAGATGTTGCGCCATTAATACAGGAATGATGTTATTTAAAGAGTAACACAAGCCGGATGTGGTGGCGCATGCCTGTAATCACAGCACTTGGGAGGCTGAGGCAGGAAGATTGGTGCAAGTTCGAGACCAGCCTGAACTACCAAAGTGAGCTCAAAGCCAGCCTGAACTGCATAGCGAGACCCTGTCTCAAAAAATAGACAATAGATAGATAGATAGATAGATAGATAGATAGATAGACAGATAAAGAGTAACACAAAATACCACAGCTGCAATAATTCCTCTTAAACTAAAGGAAACGAGTAAAGAAAACCAAAGGGATATCATGCAAAATATTAGCTGACACTCTCCAAATAAACTCACACAGAGTAAGTTTTCCAGTTTAAACATACTAAGGACATGTCAGTGAGTATTCTACAGAACAATTTCTTCTTTTCAGTTTTCCTTTTTTTTTTCTTGCTCGTCTCATTCCTCTTTACATTTTATTTCATTTTCTATATTGCATCTTATATTTTAATGCAAAAAGATTAAAATAAATGATACATTTTGATGGAGAGACATCTTTTGCCTGTAGTTTGGATATCAATACTACATAAATGGTGCATTTCATGATTTTTATAGCAGTGTAAGAACATTCTCATCTTTTGATTATATGCACTATAATAATCAACTTTTCAACAAAATATGACAGAGAATATGCACAATGAAAGGAATAATCTTTATCCTAAACTTTAGGATAAAAATTCAGAAGAAATCATAGCTTGAAACATTCAATTTAAACTAAAATATTACTTGAAAATCCTCATTACTTAGGGAATAGATTTGACTCAAAATAGAAATAAAACCAAGGTGTTGGACATCATCTATGTGACCCTTAATTCAGGTTAATTTTACTCAAACAGGGTTATTTGCTGTCATACATTGACCCATATTTTGTAGTCATTTTACTTGTAGTGTTTGACATCCTCCCTCTGTCCTAGTTCTTTAGCCCCGTGACGGTGTGTAGGGAAGCACCCAGTGATACTTCCTCCTTTGTGTGGACTCTGTCAGTAAAGGAATGCAGTGAAAGTCATGCAGAACTTTATCAGATGTTTTGAAGTCCAGTTTACATTCAAAGTAGATATGCTGCCAGTGGAGGTTGGCTGGTACAGGGCATAGGTTTTATAACACACTCCTATTTCATACATGCATTTGGTCAGAAATACGAGACGAAAAGCCTCTTTTCTTCTCAGAAGTATTCCTTGGAGACACCAAGCTGCATTTTGGAGGCTGATGGGAATAGAGTTCTAGAGCATTTCTTGCTGTGAGCACAGTAAGTCAGGACAGTGAATGTCTAACATTTCCTAAACCTAATGGTAATGATGTAGGGACTTTTTGGAATAAAGTAAAACTGCAGTACAAATATAGCCATTTTGTAGTGCTAAAAATGTGAAGCACCAATAAAAGCTGAAAGTCTCATTAGAAATAATTTTTCTTGTAAAATATTTATGATCCTGGCAATACTTGTTCAGGTAGAAGCATGCACTGAAGGTAGATCATAGAGTTATGTTCATCAAAGTGGACTTGATTGCTGGACACCTCACGATTTTCTTATATATTTTTTTTTTTTTGCCTTTTTGAGTCAGGGTCTCGCTATGCAGTTCAGGCTGTCCTTGAGCTCACTTTTGTAGCCCAGACTGGTCTCGAACTCGCACCAATCCTTCTGCCTCCGCCTCCAGAGTGCTGGGATTACAGGCGTGTGCCACCACGCCCGGCTCCTTCTTATAATTTAATACAACTGATACTGAGTTTATTTGTAAACGAACTTCTTTTCCAGAAGTGCTTCAGACCTTACTCCTTTAAGAGAATTATAGTAATAATTACATTACTTTTATTATTTTAATGGTTAGTCAGGTAACAAGATGTGGTATAGATCTTTGTGTGTACAGATTTTTATCAAACTGTAATATTTATACATTGAGATACCTTGTGATATGAATATATAATAAAATATTTAAAGATAATTTAAAAGATTTTTAAAATTATAAAAACATTTATGAACCTGCCTGATAGTTCAGAAGACTAAAGCACCTGCTTAGGCAGAGTGCTGCACCTGGGGTTCAATCCCCAGCATGCTGTGCTGGCCCCATCTGCTGGACATACTGAGGCAGTGATTGAGACTGGGCATGGTGGCACATGCCTGTGGTCCCATCACTTGTGAGGCTGAAAAAAAGAGAATCACTAGGAGTCTGATTTATGTAGTGAGACCCTGTAGACCCCATAGACCCTGTCCTAATTACAGAAAAACATTTTATATACAAAAAAATTACTTTTCCTAACCCTGTATGCTAATATCTGTTATCTGAGTAACTGCATCAAGGACTGTGCTTACCTTGGAGCACATGTCACAGTGGCAAGCTTATAAAAGTGACTCAAGCAGAGTGGCCTGATCAGGTTGGGAGCAGCCATAGCTCAACTCCAGCAGAGAGGCTTGGTTTGGGATTCTGCAGCTGAACTCTGCAGAAAGGCTATGTGAGAGACCCAGCAAACTCAACTAGGAGCAGAACATCTAGCCAGCAGTCCACAGGGATTCACTTCCATAGGCCACAAAAGGAAGAAGCCAAAAACAGCAGCAAAATACAAGCCAGGCCCAGATGGTCGAGTTCCAGCTCAGTAGATCCCAACCCATTGAGCTGGGACATATACTGCTAGGCCCAGTAGGCCCCAGACCTTGGCCCAGATCTACAGAAGCTTCCTCTCCAGACAGAGGTGGCAACAGGTGATAAGGGTGAATTGTTCTCACTGGTAATGTTCATATACATTTATGGGAGATGAGCAGACAGAACTTAGGGGCAATTTTTATGTACAAACTCCCAATTTAATGTCTGCTTAGCTACACAGCCATAATGTTTGCTTTTATGGTCCAAAATATACACCCATTGCTACAAAAGTTTGTTAATTGCTAAATCTCACTACTCATTATCAGTATTTCTAATTATTACTGTACATAGAAAACCATATCAGCCTTAACCACATGTTCTCTTTTGAATATAATTTTGGGAGGCATTTGGGTAATAACTTCACCAAAGGAAAGAGGACGATGCCAAACAGGAACCAGTATCTCACTCTCAAGTAATAGACAGGGAAAAATCCTGGGACACACATAAAACAAGAATTCCTGATGCAAAAGAGATACCTAAAGAAGAGATTATTACAGAGAGGCTCTGATCAAAGTGGTGCAGCTAACTACTAACAAACTCTGACAAAATAATATCACAGAAATCGAAATAAAGAGTTTTCTTGGGACTGGGGAGATAACTCTGTGGCACAAGTGCCTGCCTGGCAAGTGCAAGGTCATGAGTTTGAACCCCGGTCCTGCAAAAAAAAAAAAAAAAGAGTTTTCTCTGAAATATAAAATGTCAAACAGAAGGAGAAAAATGCATTCTCAGGTCCCAAGCTCATGCAGAACTATGTAAGAAACAATAACATAGAAGAAATTGGAAATCACACACTTGGAATCTCTGAAGTAACAGCACCTGAAATCAAGAAACAACTGCAGAAGGCTTCAGAGGAAATCAGATGAGAAAGTCTTCCAAATAAAAAGAAGAAATAACTACAATGAAAGAATTCCTAAACATTTCCAAAGAGACATTGATTAAAAAATAGAGGAAAATAGAAAAATCATAGAAACCTTAAATGAGAAATTTAGAAAAGAAGTAGAAGGCATGAAACAGACTCAGAGAGATATTCAGGAAATTAAAAACTTAATTAGAAGTAGGCAAAATTGTCTGAATGACAATGAAAATAGACTTCAAGACCTTAAAGACACCCTAGCAGCAAGGCAAAGGTAAGGAAAGATCTCTCTCAAAAACAACTATGATTGAGGAAATAATAATTCAACAGCTGCAAGATGATGCAAAGATAAACGAACATAAGGCTAGTTGACATCAATGAGAAAGGAGTCAATAAAAGTCATATAAAAAGATTAATATCAGCCGGGCGTCGTGGCTCACGCCTGTAATCCCAGCACTCGGGAGGCTGAGGCAGGAGTATCAGTGCGAGTTCGAGACCAGCCTGGGCTACAAAAGTGAGCTCGAGGCCAGCCTGAATTGCATAGCGAGACCCTGTCTCAAAAAGACAAAAAAAAAAAAAAAAAAGGATTAATATCAACCCAGTTAAACCCACATCCAGGCATATAATAATCAAGATCCTAAAAATTCAGCATAGGAACACCATACTAAAAAACATTAGAGAAAAGAAATCACGTTTAAAGGAAAACCCATCAGAATAATGGCATATTTCTCTTTATAAACCTTGAAGTCAAAGGCTTGGAGCAAAGTACCTCAAGTCCTACAGGAAAACAAATTCTAATCCAGACTAATACACCCTGCAAAACTCTCTTGTACATTTAATGGAAAAGTGAAATATTTCCACAACAAAGAACAACTAAGTCATTTATGATGACTAAGCCAACCCTATACAGAATGCTAAACGATATTCTTGAAATGGATCACAATGACCACAGCTCCAAGAATGAAAATGCAAAAACAAAAACAACAACAAAAAATAGGGTGAATAACTAAACACAAGAGAAAGGTAGGTAAAGTAAATTTGAAAAGAAAATGAAAAAGCAAGGAGAGAGAGAAACAGCTCTTTCTGACCCTCCTTTCCAAGACGACGAAAAAAAGAAGGAACAAGAGTCGTGCCAAAAAGGGCCGTGGTCATGTGCAACCTATTCGCTGCACGAACTGCGCCTGGTGCGTATCCAAGGATAAGGCCATTAAGTTTGTTATTTGGAACATAGTGGAGGCTGTTGCCGTCAGGGACATTTCTGAAGTGAGTGTCTTCGACGGTTATGTGCTTCCCAAGCTGCATGTGAAGCTGCATTACTGTGTCAGTTGTGCCATTCACAGCAAAGTGGTCAGAAATTGATCTCGTGAAGCCCGTAAGGACCGAACACCTTCACCCTGGTTTAGACCTGCTGGTGCTGCCCCACGACCTCCAGCAAAGCCCATGTAAGGTAAGGAGCTGGGTCCGAATGGACTGAAGAAAACTCTGAGAAAAATAATAAATTGAATGTTATATTTTAAAAAGAAATAAAGGAGAGAGAGAGAGACAAATATGAAAATTCCTCATTCATACAAAGGGAAAAATATTTGGAAATCATGATAACACGAAATTAAATAGAAAGACACTACAGCATCAAGGAGTTTACACATATGTCATCATACACATAAAATTATTTAACACCATTAACAAGTAGAGAAATGGAAACAGTTATGAGATAGATGTGCACATCTACTCAAATGGCTGAAATTTATGAATAAAAGATATAAAATTATAATATGAAGTATTGGTACACACGTGGATGGACTATATAGGTCGTACAATGCTTAGGGCGTTAATTATTATTTTTGAAATACTGTTGAAACATTTTAAAAATACTTAAATATATATAACTATATGACCAAGAAACTATACTCCTGAATGTTAATCATTAGAAAAATAAAAGTGAATTTCATCTAAAAATTTATACCAGATTATCAGTACCACTTTTAACCACTCTGACCCATAGAAATCTCAAAAATAGCAGATCCCTATTTAGGATCATTTGAGTAGTGAGCTTTCACAGATGTGAATGGACCTTCTATTGCAAACATTTTAGATTCCAGCAAATCACAGAACTGGTTCTCCCTTCTGCTGGGCATTGTTACAGTTGCACTGCTGTGTGCTCATTTTGCACTTAGATAGTGTGAAGAAGTACAGGGCTCAAGCAGAGCTTAGGAGAAGGAAAACAGTGGTGATACAGAGGGGATGGCTAGGAAGAGCAAAACAATAACCTCAGAAACCAAAGTGAAAAATCAATGAGACATTGGACTGAGACAAAAAGGTGGCAGATGTTGCTCATTCTTATGAATGGGACAATTGTAAAGAAAGAGGACACGCTCATAAAACATGGGAGCTCTGATGTGCCAATGAACTCAATGCAGTGATAGAGGAGATGAACAGATTTCTCAGTGTGCAGAGAATCAGCATTAGTTTGAAGTCCCACTCAGATTATAGATTTCTCAAAACAAAGTTGAAATCCTGTTTGAAGGCTTGCAGACAAAATTAGCTAAACATGATGTATCTTTTGCTGCCAGCCATGGATGGTTTTACAGACTTAAGGCTATAACCAACTATCATAATGTAAAGGTAAATATTGAGGATGAATGTGCAGATAATATAGCTAACCAAGAACTTCCAGTAACGCTTAGAGAAATTACTGAGGGCATTTATTCATTCTAAACAGTTTTTTTTTTTTTTTTTTTTTTTTTTTTTTTTTTTTTTTTTTTTTTTTTTTTTTTTTTTTTTTTTTTTTTTTTTTTTTTTTTTTTTTTTTTTTTTTAATATCAGTGAGACAGGACTGTTTTGAAAGAAGATGCTGGAATGAAGTCACATCAGTACAAAGGAAATGTGACACCAGGGTCAGAGTAAAGGACAAATTTACACTGCCGCTTGGTGGCAGTGCTTCCAGTGATATGAAACTAAATCCTCTTGCTTTGCCATTCAGAGAAACCACGAGTCCTGAGAAAATATAGCCAAGGAGTCCTTTTCTGTTCTGTGAAAGAGCAACCCAAAGCCTAGGTCATGTCTGCCATGTTTTCCGGCCCAATTTTTCAATAATTTTATCCCAGGGATAAAGAAATACTATTTGAAGAGATATTCCACTCAACTTTCTTCTGCTGCTTGATAGTGTATCAGGTAACCTCCAATTGATTCAAATTTTTCCCAACATCACTGTAGGGCACTTTACAGTGAATACTAAAGAGCTCATCCAATCTATGAATCAAGAAATTATTGCAACTCTCAAGAAATATCATTCACATCACAAATTCCATCAGACTTTGAAGGCAACCAATGAAAGAGGAACAACCTTGAGACAATTTTGGAAAGACTAGTCTACAAGACTGTAATAATATATCAAATTTGGTTGGTGTGAGGCTTTGGTTGTCACCACAAATCGGGCTTTGAAGAATCTTTGTCTCGAGTTGTTCCTGCAGATCATGGAGTTAAGAATACGAAAAAAAAAAAAAAAAAAAAAAAAAGTTCCAAAGAGGCCTGCAACAACTGAGTAACCCTTAGTAAGAAGCATTTGAATAAGGACAATGTCATAAAAATCTCTGCTCTGCAACGGAGGGAGCTTTCTTGGGAGGACTCTATGGAATTACAAGTCCAAGAGGAAGAGGTAACTGAAGAACCAAAAATGTTCATAGCACTGGAAATAGCAAAAGTACTTTCCTTACTTAAGCAGGCACTGACAATTATGAGTTACATGCCCTAAATGTAGAATGATCCCCAAAGTTTGCAGTAACCACACAGAATAGCATCCATGGTGACAGAATCAACTATGGTGAGAAAGAAAGAGCTACTGCATTACTCAGACATCACTGGATCATTTCTTCAAGAGGGCAGGTGGGGTGGAATGCATCAGAAACATTTGTCATCCACATGAGGTATAATTCAAATCCCATCTTGACCTCCACTGCCTGCTGCTAATAATCTTTGTGCTCCACCATCTTCTACCTCCCTTCTCTCCTCTACCTAATAACTCTACTTGGCAGATGATTTCATGCAATTGCCTGTGAATCAGTTGCATTATGCTATACCACAACTCTAAGGTAACCATGAAGTTAAGAATAGTTTACTTACAGTACTTTGTTTATGGTTATTTGTGCTTTACATTGTATATTTGTGTCAAATGTGTGTAAGATACTTTATCACACTTGTGAATGAATCCAATTTATGAATGCCCTGAATATAGTGGTCTTTCATAACTCAGAGACTTGCTGTACCCTTCAACATGTCACCGATTAAGTGAACTGTAGAATATTTGCATAGTGGTGCTACTACTTAGCAACACAAAGCAAAAGATTACTAATACATAGAAATGATGTGGATAAATTTCAAGGGCATGTTCTGAACCAAAAAAATGAAGCTAATTTCAAGGGACTACATATTATGTTTCCACTTTTACAGCATTATAGTAATAGAAAAATTGAGGGCCAGTCAGATAGCTCAGCAGATTAAAGTGCATGCTTAGGCAAATGCAGAGACCAGGGTTCAATTACCAGTGTGCCATGCTGACCCCATTTCTGGGGCACAATGAGACAGCAATTTAGACTTCATGAACATATACTCATAAGTGAAATAAACCAGACCTATATGTGTAAATATTGTATAGTCTCCCTAATGTAAGATCTCAAAAGAAGAAATAAAAATGAAAAGGTATAATATACCTGAATGAAAAGCAAGGACTTAAGGGTTAAACAATGAAGTCACTGCAAGCAGAAAAGATAGGAAGCGTGGCAGGGGAAAAGCCATGCACTTATATACACAGGATGAGTTAGATAATAGTCCTGGAACCTCCAAAATGTTTTTGACAGTGAGGATAGCAATGTGTAACAGTAAAACTATGCTTGGAATGCTTGTCATTCTGGTGTTTTAGATGTGTGCTGCTTCTAATGTAATTTCAGTTACTGCTGTATTATCTCTCCAGTAAATGATGGGTTTACAGGAAAACACAAAAGGGTATTAAATGAGAGTAAGAGACTAGGAAAATGCCATAGATCGACTGGCTACAATTTTGCATATACTTAGATTTCTAAATATGTAAAAATGTGTAACTATTTTATCATATTCTATAGAAATTTATTAGAGTACCAATGATTGATAGGAAATACCAATTCCAAGTCAAGTCTAAGATGTCTGACGCTCAGAAAGACAGTGATGTAATGCTCAAGTGCCTATGTTACAGAGTAATAGTATCACTAACCTCTTCTTCTGGCAGGTTAAGAATGTAAATTTACAGACCAAAAATTAGCAGGAAAAGAAGGGCTACAAGGACAGCCAATAATTTGGCCCTAGAACTTCATGGTCAGTGAGGAGTCAGGACATAAGAGAACTTGTGCTGTAACATCCTATAACTCAGTGGTTTCTCAAATTTTCTGTTCAAGGAGATTATGGGGCTGCAGAGGAAAGGGATTGAAGATACATACTGTGCCAAAGGACAGTCACTTAGAGAGAAAATATTCTCTCAGATTTTCACAGAGAGCAAACTGGTAAAATAATGGCCTTCACTCATCCAGATGGCTGACACTGACAATAGTTCTACAAAGCACTGTACATGGTTCCAAAGTAAATCCTGAGGGGATTTGACTGACCTTGGGAACAAAAGTTACATGTTTTGCTATACAGGTTGTACTTAAACTTGCCCTTAACCACCCAGCAGAAAAGTTTAACCATAAGGCATAAAACAGAAAGCCAGATTAGAATGCTGAGCTGTAAAAGGCTTAAATCAATAGCTTCCAACATAGACAGATTTATCATAACACCCTGTGATTATCGAACATTGGGTTATGTATACAACTACTTTCTCTTAGTTCAATGAGAAGAAATTTGATTGTACCAATAATTATTAGAAAAATTATAACATCTATACGCTGTGCTCTGTATAACTAATAGGAAGACAACAATATGTACTGTATCAAATATCGAAATGTACTACTAATGTGTCTTGAAACTGTCACATTGTTATACATTGTTATTTCTTATTAAAAGTAATAAAAAATACAGAAAAAAAAAGAGACAGGATGTGGTAGAGCATATGTCTGTAATTCCAATGCTTGGGAGGCTGAAATCAGGAGGATCACCTTGAATCTGATCTGTGTAGTAAGAACTTGTACACCCTGTACAGAATATATAAAAAGAAAGAAAAATTGATTGATTGTTATAGGATGTAGGAAAAGAAGGAGGATATGATCAACAAATGATAACAGAATAAATATGTGCTGATGAGCAACCCTAGAGATCAGGTGATTACTTCACTATTCAATAACTAATGTAATTATAACATAATTTCATTGAACACAGACTTTCTTCAGTCTATTCATTCACCAAAAATGATTGCTTAAATAAATGTTAGTATACGAATACCATTTGCGTTTGAGAAACTAGTGTTGTACCAAAGTCATTTCCATGACTCAGGCCATATTATAAAATGATGTAAATTATCATTGGATAGTGAAAGCACACCTGGAAAATTAGTATTTGTGCAGTATTTGAGTTATAAATTCTTTCACGTTTAAAAAGCATATAAAATAGAGATACAAAGGTAAAAATGCTTCTATAGCTGTTCACTCTGTAAAGGTTTTTGATGAAAATGGGAACTCATTTCTGATTTTTGACAGCATAACAAAATGAAAGAGTTTTTTGAAAACACAGTTCTTATCAGTCCTCACATTGATTAATTCATTTATTAAGTAGAGGAATACTTCATTAATATATGCTGTCTCACTACTCAGGGCATAGTTGGCCACAAATTTCTTTATAATTCAAAATTTCATTAGACTTATTATCCACTGTAATGGGATAAGAAAACAACTATAGCATAACATTCAGTGGATGAAAGTCTTGAGAAATATTCATCTTTTCTTTTCTTCTCATTTTATTTTGTTCATGTAGGCCAGATTCTATGTACTTTCACATATTCACATTTCAACTCTTAAATTCTCTGATTAGAATGTTTTACAAAAATTAATAGTTACATTAAAAGACTTAATTTGTTTTAAGATGTGTCTTATAACAAAAAGGAGAAAAATTCCAAATGCAATGATCACCAATTTTTGGTTTGATATGAGGAAGACTATAAAATAATCTTAATAATATTGGATTCATGAAATTGCCCTTAAAACAAAGAAGTCAAGTCTGTAATAATGCTAACCCACATTTTGTGACATGAACTTAAGAACTTTAATTTCACTTTTCTACTTCCTGCACTGTATGTGTTCCCATATGCTCCAAGCCCAGTCCTCTTTCTAGTTCACCCACACTCGCTTCTGCCTGGGCAGATGGTTATGAAGGAACACTGCTTCTTAGCTTAATACTGCTCAGGATGAAACAGCCCAGTATGATCAATTTTTTTTTTTTTTTTTTTTTGGTGGGACCAGGGTTCGAACTCACGACCTTGCACTTGCCCAGCAGGCACTTGTGCCTCGGAGCTATCTCCCCAGCCCCTAGTATGATCAATTTTAAGAACTAAGTCTCAGTTTGAGTAAAAGTCATTTCTAAAGACTTCCTAAGCCTGGACAAGATAGAAAGAAATTTATAAACTTATATGCAATAAATCTAGGAATGTACAATCAAAGTTTCCCCCATCCATTATTAGTTATCTGTATGCTATTGAGTATCTCACATGCAAAAAAATCCCATAATATATAATACTTAAAGAGCCAATAATATAGAATTGTATAACAAGTAGAGGGCTTCTGAAAAGATGTAAATGTATGCTAGAGATTTAGGATATATACCATAGTCCTCTTGTGAAACACACTGCTCCAAAGTAGTCCAGTAAGCAAAAACAACACAAAACATAGTCTGCATTTATAAGAGACATAAGGTTTCTTTCAAACTATCAGAATATATAGGACGAGGTTTTAATTCTAAAATACATCAGTTGGAGGCTTCTCCAAAATAATATCATATTAATTATTACAGACCAATATCCCATTAATTATTAACTGGAATAAACCTTATGGTAGTGAATTGATATTTGTGTTGAAAGTAACCTCTGATATCTCATGAAATTCATGTATAGCCCATTATTTTTATTCCTTTAGGAAAGTTGATTGTGAGGTAACACATAGAAATGAAGAAACACTGTTTTAAGATCCGAGGGTTAGGGGGCCCGGTGGGATGGCTCAGTGATCTAAAGCGCCTGTTTAGGAAAGCTTGGGCGGCTTCAGGGACCACGGTTCAATCCCTGGCACCACATGCTGCGCCAGCCCTGCCCTCAGGGTGGGCTGAGCGGGCCATAAAAATGAGTAAATAAACAAAGGTTCTGAAACAAGAAAAAAATAAAAAAATAAATAAATAAAGTATTAAAAAAAAAAAAAAAAGATCCGAGGGTTAAAACTTAGATACATAGTAGAAGTTGCAAGTTGATTTCTTCTGTCTATAATCAGTTAAAATCAGATCAACACAGACACAGATAGTAAGAAAAGTGTTACAAAATGTGGTCCAAAAACTGACAATCACGCTACATAGCTTCCATTCCACACAAAAAAATTTCTCATCCAAGAAGCCCAAGAAACTGAATAGGCAGTGGAACAAAACACAGCACCTGCAGGTTTAATAATGTATTTTGAATTGGAAAATATGCTTTTAGCGGAACAAGGTTATATTTACATCCCAACAAATACTTCCAGAAATATTATTATTATTATTATTATTAATTATTATTATTTCATGTGCGTGTGTGTGTGTGTGCGTGTGTGTGTGTGGCCAGCTCAGCCCACCCTGAGGGCAGGGCTTGTGTGGCAACTATTGATTGGGATCTAACTATGGTCCCTCCCTGCTTGACTAAAGCTTGGCTAAACAGGAACTTTAGACTGCTGAACTATCTCACTGGGCCTGGAATTTTTATTGTTAATCACAATGGACAGGCAACAATAAAAATCACACAATAAACTAAGTATTTTTCAAAATCATTATAATATTATACACTTTTTTGCATAGAAAGTGATATTTCCAATAGTTTTACATCTTCACATTTAGCATTATAAATCATTTAATTTTTTTATAAATCATTTAAAAAGATTGGTTGGAAGACCTTGAACAGATGTTCAGTTATGTTCAGCATAATTTCATATTTTTTTGTGTCTACATGTTTTCTTTAGTAATGTATAGGTTCAAATGTTACACTTTTTTCTATTTTTAATTGAGCTATCAGGTCTTTTTTAGGTATTTGGTTGTTGCAGGGTCTCACTATGAAGATCACACTCATGGTGAGCCTCCCACTTTCAGCCTCCCCAGTGCTGGGACGACAGGCATGTGCCACTGTGCCTGGACTGCGGCCATCTCAGTCCACCCTGGGGGCAGGGCTAGCCATGTATATGGTGCCATGGTCCCTGAGCTTGCCTATGCTTGCCTAAGCAGGCACTCTAGTTCACTGAGCTATCTTGCTGGCCTGAGCTATCAGTTCATTATGTTTCCCTGGTACAAATCATTATCAAACAGAAAATTTAAAAGTCCTTTCTGCAACTCTGATATTTTTCACTGTCTTGAATGAGCAAATCTTAAATAAATTGATATTTTCCAATTTTTCATTTTTAAAATATAAGTAGCAATTTCGATATTCTTTGGAAAATCTTGCATTTATTTGTTTGTGTGTTTATGTATTTATTTATTTATTCATTAATTCATTTGATACAGGGTCTTGGTAGGAAGTTCAACAGGATGGCATGATGCGTCATGGGTTCTGGGGTTGGCATGGCATGTGGTACCCAGGATCGAAACTGGGTCCTTGCACTTGCCAGGTAAGTGCCTAGACTGCTGCCCTGCCTCTCCAGTCCCCAAATTCTGCATTTTGAACTTACATACATAACCCAAGACTTGTGTAACATGTGACCTATGCTACTAATTTCATTAAATTCTTTATTTTTCATGAGGAAATTCATTGTTCTAGCAAACAACAAAGTACTCCTAAATGGATTTACTTTTTGGCTTTTGCTACAAAGATTATTCTCTATTAATTAAGAATTGCTTTTTTATGTTCCATCAATCTATACTTTCATCACCATAATCATCTTTTTTTTTTTTTTTTTACCATAATCATCTTGATTGGTAGGAGATGTATAGTAAGAAATATGCTCTTTTCCTTGGATGATGTCCCTAAAAGATTATCGCATCTGTAACTATCTGTCCAGTGTTCCCTTATTTCAGTTTGTTTTGCATAATTTTCTATGAAAACGAATTTTTTATAGCTGGGCTGCATTAACAAGATGCATTAAACTAAACTGCACCAAGACACATCATCTTCTCCTTCCGAAGATGAGAAGGAACATATTGAAAACAATTGCAAGCAATGGGAGGACCATATGGTGGAGGAAAGGGAGGAGAAGGAAAGTTGTCAAGTGGGGATGTGAGAAAAAGGATGTAGGTGTAGTTAACATGTGCGATATGGATAAATGGGAATGTCACTGTAGTAAAACAGTTTACTCCTCTGACATCTTCTCTCCCCTTATATTAACCTATTGATGTCTCAGTAGACAAGTTCACAATGTGGATGAACACATGATACAAATGACATTGTCATTTTTTAATTCTTAGAGGTGCACCAGAGTTCTCCTTCTTATGTGAAAAAAAAAAACACTCATGAAATTAAAATAAAACAGATCTAAGTTTTAATGATGCTTTCCTCACAAGAACAGCAACCAGATTGCAGAGCTAAAGTCCTTCTGTTCCACTGATAAATGTCCCTTTTAAGAGATTCTTTCCCCAGATGGCCATTCTATCTTTTAACCTACCCCTGTAAAGAAATAATACTAGCTACTGGTGTTTTTCTCCAACCCAAATATACTTTACAGCCTTTTACAGTACTTCAAACTGAATGTTAACTCTGAGTCAAGTTGAAATAGTTTCATCTCATTCATTTTGCATGAGGGGTTCCAAAATTTTATTAATTTTAAGACAACTTGGAAATAGTTTTGTGAAGATTTTCCTATTACAATGAAGAATTTTGTGGCAGTTCTTTGAAAGACATCAGCAAGCATCTCCTTTACTTTCTTTTAAAGCTATTGTCTTAAATTAATGTTGTTTGAATTTAGCATGGGCTCCATTCCTCCTGAGTATCTTCAATTTGGGCCAATGTAGTCCCTGGATAGGATATTTTTTTTTCTCATTGGTTTTTTAATTCGTAAAATTGCACTGAGTTTTTAAAAGAATAAAAGATTCAAATTGCCTGCATTTTAATATCAACGTGTCTGGCATATATTTGGTAATTCTCTGGTGAGTGCTGAGTCTTTTGTGCGCTGTGTGAATGCATGTCCTAAAGTTGCTTATATATTAGCAAAACAGGGTAAAAACTCAACTCCACTAATTTTTTTGAAACTCTGTATAAAGACACTGAAATGGTCAAATAAAAACCATCACTGGACTATAGAACTCCGGTATTCTATCACTTTCTGATTTTTGCAGGTTGTTTCCCATGAGCTATAAGATTTTACGAGTCCAATGATTCAGTTCAATGGAAATAGGTGATGAAACCAGAAGACCTTTGGTTGTTTGATGCTGTACTTTGGGGAGTTTGTCATGGTTTTTTTTTTTTTTTTTTTTTTTCTTCCTTCTTTACTTCCTCTTTGCTTGTTTTTTTAAATGCATTCAGTACAGGGTTTTCCTATGCAGTTCAGACTCACAGTGATCCTGCTGTTTTTAGCCTTCTCAGTGCTGAGAATATAGGCATGTGCCACCATGCCTGGAATTGGTAGCTGGCTCAGCATGCCCAAGGGTGGGACCGGTGCAGCTTGTATTGTTATGGATCAAATCTTGGTCTCTGAGCTTGCCTAAGCAGTGCTAGTCCACTGGACTATCTTGTCAGCCCTCTGACTTCCTTATTTTTATGCTTTTCATATCTCTCCTTTTAAAAAATATTTCTCTTAATAAGAGCAAGTGGAATTCTAGGTGGAATTTTCCTTCTTGATGAGAAGTGCCTTAGAGTATCACTATTTACACTTTTGCTGATGGCCGATCTGCAGATTCAGCAATAAACTGAGCAAGAGATCAATGTAAGGAAATAATGTACTACATAGCAGGCATGCTGTCTCAGCCTCCCCAGCTTTGGGTGCACAGGCGTAGGCCACCACGTTTGTTTTAAGTGTTTGATATGGTGTACCCAGGGCAGGGCCAGAATGGCATGTGCTACCAGGGATCAAATCTGAGTCTTTGTACTTCTCTGAAAGGTGATCATGCTACTGAGTTATCTCCTCAGCCCTTCCTGCTAGAAAATGATATTCTATATTATCTCAAAGCACTGCATAGCTTTTCTTGGTATGCCATCTAACTTCTCATGTACTTTTTGTGTAATAAAAATATGCCTTATTTTTAACATTCATATGCTTTCTTAGAATATTGCAACTTCCCTTGTCAATAAGATCTGTCACACTTTCGAGCAACCAATTACTCTAATATTTTTCATAAAGTCATGCACAGCACCATGGAGAATTTTTGCTCTTAATAGAAATCAAACATTCTAGAAACATTTGTATAAAATATGATAAACCTAAGCCTTTATAATTGTTTTGGTCTTCAGCCATCTTAGGGAGTTGATCTGAGAATATTCATGAACTAAGCTACAAAATAATAGCAATGTATAACATAACAAATGCAGAAATTTTGATTTTCCTATCATTTTTCCTCAGGTACTAAGAAAACCATTGGTATATATATATATCCTGGGCTTGTGTCCTGACTTTTCATAGAAATCTGTAAGTAACTCAAAGAGAGGTTAAATGATTTATTCAACTATGTAGAGGACAGAATATTAAGATAGGATGTGGACTTCTGCTGAAAGCAGGATTTGAGGCCATGGGCGTTGGGGACTCGGGAGAGACTGCACACACAGCTTTGACTTCAATAAGACCTTTTGGCTATAAGCAAAATTTATGGTTGGTGGTTGTACAGAATTGTAGTGGTCTTTACTTAACATCACAATGACTAGTAGGACTATTTTTCTGGAACAATGTTTTTCAAGTTTTATAGCTCATAATTCATTCAAGTATCCTAAGACAGCGGAAAGAGAAAGGCCAAGAAAAGGGACAAAGCTAAAATGGATAAGTGAAAGTAGGTATGAGTTTCCATATAAGTTTCAGTCCTTTAACACCTTGCTCAGCTTCAAAATCATCCCATTCCTCAAATTATTCTTACGTTTAACTGAGATTTATTGTTGGGAATATTTTAAAGGGATAAGTGATAATGTGTCAAAGAAGATACTTTGTGCAAATGTGAAAATGTTCATGTTAAAAGAACTCGTATGGATTTTTTTTTTTTTTTTTTTGTCTTTTTGAGACAGTGCCTCACTATGCAGTCCACGCTGGCCTTCAGCTCATTTTGTAGCCCAAGCTGTTCTCCAACTTGTAACCATCCTCATCTGCCTCCAAATTACTGGAATTACAGGCATGACCCATCATGCTCACCCAAGTCCTATGGATTTTGGGTGCAATGAGTTTTTGCTTTTTATAAAATTATATATTGAAGGAATGACTGGAAAGTATAACTCCAAGGAGGTAAACAAATGTTTTCCTTTTTTACATGAAGACAGTTTATAAAATTTCCTAAAGTTCAGAATTAGATAGAGGACAGTGTCTCCAGATGCTTAGCTAAGAAAAGAGAGATTTCACAAGTGTCAAATAGAGGAGAGGTGACCTCATATTTCTAAGCAGGGAAAGGTACTCTGAGTAACATACTCATAAAAACCCACTTCAAAAGTATGTCTTTAAAAATGTTAATGTAGCACTGGTGGTTTATCTCAGCAGACTAAGCAATTGTTTAGGTAAGTGCAGGAGCCAGGGTTCATTCCCTGGTATCCCATGCCATTCCTACCCTGCCCCTGGGCACAGTGAGCAAGCGATAGAGTCTGGGCATGGTGGTGCATGCTTGCAATCCCAGCACTAGGGTGGCAGAAATCAGGAGGATCACTACAAGCCCAAGCTGCATACTGAAACCCTGCCTTATAAAGGATGGGGCAGGGATATAGGTCTGTGGCACAAGTGCCTGCCTGGCAAGGGCAAGGTCTTGTGTTTGAATCCTGGTCCCCCAAAACAACAAAAACAAACAACAGCAACAACAACAACAAAACTTGAAATGTTGATGTATAATTAAACTATCTCATTTCAACCTATAATCTGAGGATATTTTATTTCTCTAAATAGCAGCAGGCAGCATTATGATCAGGTAAGAGATAATATTGATGTTATCTTATTTATAAAATATTCCATGTATTTTTATTGTTGATTTCTGTCAAAGTATGAGCTCCAAGAACTAGGAATTTTGCAATTTACTATTTCTGCATCACCAAAACATATTGTTGGCATATAATAGTATTTTTTAAATTAATGACTAGTTATTATAGCATCTTGATCATACTATCAGTGACATGCACACAAGTAACATATTTTTTAGTGAAAAATGTGCACAAGCAATTTCTTGTTTATGAAAGTACATGGAGTGTTTGAGATAAAAATCTAAACTATATTTTCAGGATAGAATATGTCAGAAAAAGAAAAAAACAGATACTAATTGTTTTGGAACCCAAAGTGTTTCAGAATGTTCCATGTATTCTCAAAATACATCAGAAATCTGCTGTACAATCAGAGATCTGCATAAGGTTTCTTTTTTTTTTTTTTTTTTTTTTTTTTTTTTTTTTTTTTTTTTTTTTTTTTTTTTTTTTTTTTTTTTTTTTTTTTTTGACATGACCACGGTTCAAACTCATGACCTTGCATTTGCCAGGCAGGCACTTGTGCCATGGAGCTATCACCCCAGCCCCTGTATCAGGTCTTGAATATAGGGAGTCTAGGTGAGTATCTATTCCAAACAATTGTCCTCGAATTGCCTCAAAGAGAATAAAGAACTCTCTGTAAAAAAGAATCATAGTTATGTTGTTTCCATATTTCATTACCTTCAAGCTCACATATTGAAAAAAGTCAATACAGTTATAACAAAAGACCTAAAGCATATATTTATAAGAAATTTACTAACAAAATTTACTCAGGATAATTAGACAGTATATTAAGCTATACTCCAAAGTCAAATAGATACTATAATGTCAGAGTATTAACCTAGCATATATTTTCCTCTTTGAAAGTTTCAGTCCAGATTAAAATTCATAAGTCAAGCAGCTAGTTGTTCTATAATCTCAAGAGATTCCCAGGAAAATGGTGCTTTATTACGGAGTATCTTCCACCAGAAATGAAGCACTTCACCTCTTATGAATTATTGTCTTAACTAATCTTAACACAGGGCCAGAGAGCACAGTTCAGCAGACTAAGTGCATGCTTTGCCAAGTTCAAGGACCAGGGTTCCACCCAGGACACCCCATGACACGTTGGCTCTGCCCCTGAACTCACTGAGCCAGCCACCAAGACTGGAAGTGGCAGCGCATGCTTGTAATACCAGTGCTGGTGAGGCTGATACTGATCACTATGAGTCTGAGCTCAGTAGTGAGACGCTGTACTATATAAATAACTAAATAAACAAATAAACAACTATTGTTAACACAAAAGGAAGTATACAGAATATTTAAAATACCATAATATTCTTATGCTATTCATTCAATAAATTTCTTTTCAATGCAAATGGCATCTAATTAAAGGTGTATAACCAAGGGATTATTAAGACAGGCATATTTTAGAAATTTCTTCAATTAGTTGAATCTAATTTCTTTCTTTCTTTTTTTTTTTTTTTT